>VDFB02103515.1:0-18113 GCA_007258455.2 Sequoia sempervirens | reverse complement strand
AATCTTGCTCTTGAATGTCATAGAAATGAACTTGAATGCTATCTTGAATGCTTAATTCTTGCTTGCTTGATTTGACATTATGAATGAATGATGAATGGTGATTGAATGAGTGATTGAATTAATTATGAATGAATAATGAATTATGGTTTAAAGGTCTCCTTTTATAGAGGAGAGTTATATGAATGGCTAGAATAAGGATCACGATCAAGGGCCAAGATTAAATTAGAAAATAATTTAACCAAGGATGGAGGTTAATTGAGAGAAGAAAGACATGGATAGATAAAGACTTGAGGTGGAAGATAAGATTGGCATAGAAAAAGAGGTGATAAGAGAAATTAAATAATAAAGATTATTTAATTTAGGTGGCCAACATAGGAGAAATAAATAAAATATTAATTTTATTTATTTCAAAAGAAAGGTGAGAACAAATTATATAATTAAATAATTAAAAATAATTATTTAATTGGGAGATAAAGAAAGGATAGATAATTAAATAAATATAACATTTATTTAATTATAGAGAGGAAACGCTAATGAATAATTAATTATAGAAGAAGAGGGAAAAGCTAACTTTTGAATTAAAATAATATTTATTTCTAATAGTGGGGGGAAAGGACCATTAGACTTAAATGCTTAATAAAAGTCTAGAAAAGTATGAAATTAATTTACAATTCTTTACAACACCTTTACAAGATATACATTTTATTCAATTTGCAAGGGTCCAAGACCTAATGTGGATGTGTACAACACCTCACAACACTAGAACAAGGCGATATTAAGTCCAATTTATCATCAATTATGCCCAAATCAAGCAAGGTATACATTTTTTGGCAACACACTATGTTAAGGCATAATGGTTTATTCACTTGTGGGTTACAACTTAGGACAAATTTTTAGTACAACATTGGGCATGTTACATGTGGTATTAGAGCTACTAGGTTAAACTATCGAACCTATGTTCTCGCTATGATTTCACTCCAACATTAAACGAGTATAATGTTTGGAATTCTTGTGCTAGGATGGTGTGTCTCAAGCTAACTACAAGGAAGTCAATGATCGGGAATGAGTGCTACCTATGGGCCAAGAAGGAAAAAGAAGCCCTTGTGTGTATCATAGAAGGAACCAACTATGAAAACACCATTTGGCTAAGTGATACGAAGAAAATTAGCCATGCCTTATCACGAATTAGCAAAGAAAAGAGAAGGATGAGAGACAAAGCCAACTACAATAATTTACCTCTTGTCTCTCTAGCAAAATCAGGCTAATTATCACTTTCTAGGGATATGCCCTCAGAATGTAGTGCCAATTTAGCTATGTTGTTTAGAGATCCTTGTGTTATACGCATGAAAAAAATCATTGTATCAGACTCAAGTGGCGAGTCTGAGGGTTATATACCTCAAAATTATGTATCGGAAGATAAATCTGAGGAATATTACCCTTTCTGGGATAGACAAGAGAAAATGAGAGATGAGAAAAAATCTAAAGGGCATGCCCCATTAAGTTATGTATCTTAGAGTGATTCTAAAGTATAATATCCTCTTGACTAATTGAATATTCATTCAATGTAAAACAAGGATGTTGAAATCCTTATGAAATAAATAAAAATCATAATTTTATGAAACTTGTGCATAAGTTATCTTCAATAAAAAGTTTATGTGGAAATATGCTCTTGTTTGATGTTTTGGAAACAAATAGTAAAATTTATTATATATAATTCCATGAAACCATGCAAGTGTACTTTGACTTGAAAATACTTAGAACTCACACTAACCTTGGGGAAAGTCAAGAAGTAGGGTAGGGGGCTGAGAATGTTGAACCCAAGTTGGATCACATTCTAGTAATGATGGATGAAAACAAGGAACAAATAGGAAATATTGAATAAGAAGTAAGGGGTAAAGATGGGTGGAAGAAGAAATACCAATTGAAAATGAGGAAGTACCTCATGAGGAAGAGGAAGAAGGAGAAAATTCTCAAGACAACACCCATGTTAATTGTTAGAGTAAAGGTTTTAACTTAATTATGTTAATTAAGTTACCTTTATTCCTCTCGTAAGATTTCACTTTAGTTTGCATATTGTGACATTTAATAATTATATTATTATTAAATGTCTACCTATGAGGGTTACTTTTATGTTTTGCATGATTTCCTTTTAAGGATTGATCCATTGTATATTTTTAATTCTACTATTTTGTTAATAAATATTTCATATTACAAAGCTTCAAACCCTCTCTTGCTTTTTTCTCCATTCTCTTCCCTGTGATAGGTATCTCTTTGCATGTAGGTGTTCTTGGACTCTGAAGTTGGTTTTGACAACTTCTACATGGTATCAGAGCTCTAGACCTGCTACTTCCTATTCGTGTTTTGAAGGATTTTTGGAGCTTCGAGGGTTTTTGTTTTTCCTTTTTGATCTAGGGAATAATAATTTTTATGGGAGAGTTTTGAGCCCAAATGGACCTCGCCATTGCATCCGCAGTGGCTCAAAACCCTAGGAACGACTGTAAACTCACCTATATTTGGTCTAGTTGATTTATGAGGATTTTTTTTTTGCCCATACAACCTTGTACACCGTCTACACATGGATCAAGAATTTTTTTTTATAGGCCTGGTAAAAAAAAATTTGGGTTTTAATTTTTTCTCAAAAAATTTAAAATATTAAATAGCTTTTTTTTTTGAAAAAAGTTGCAAAAATTTTAGGGGGGCATTTTTTCTAAAGCTTTTGGGCACATTTAAGAGGGGAGGGTACCGCAGGTACCTACCATGGTAGGCTTGTGGGCCCCACCCGTACATACCAATGCCTAAATTTCACTGGTAGCCATTTGTTTTAGCCAACCAGTGGCTCTTCCAACTGCCAACGGTTCTTTCTCCTAATCGGCGGCGTCACTATTTCCCTCGACCGACGGTTTGTTTATTGCCAACTAGAGGCCTTTCTCCCATCCAATGACGTTCTTACTGGCCGGTCTGGTTATTTTGGGCCCTTTTTTGCATGCATCTGGCAGTTTCACAATTTTTCAACGATCTCCTTGTTTACCCGACCCATACTTGTTTTTCTGACGAGCTTTTTTGGCAGATGGAATTTTTGAGAATATTTCAGGATCTGAAGGAATATTCTATTCGCCAATTTTTCACATGGGACTAAATTTTTTTCTAACAAGGAGGAATATTCTGGGAATATTCCACTAACGTCAACGGTATAGACTGCTGGTTGGCACTCTTTGACCCCTCTTTGGCCTCCGGGGAGCTATTTTTTTCTTTTCACCATATTTGGGGCATGCGATATCATTTTTTGGAAAACAAGATATTATCGAAAAGCTGGTTTTTCCAAATTTCCAGTGGTGTGGGTTTCATCAGATGTTTATTTTTCTAGTGCATTCTATAGTTAGTTGAAGTCAAAGGAGCTGTTTTCAATCCCGAGCTCATAACTTTTGAGCAGTTTCTTCATTTTTTGTGATCTCAATGGTGTTGGAACCATCTTTCAGAGCTCTTCAGTTTCGTCCATGCAATTTTTCTAGATTTCACTGTGTACATTTTATTTAGTTTTTTGTGTTTTCACACTTTGGTGAATTACTGGACATATTAGCTCTTGGGAACTTCTCGTTTGTATGGGTTACTTCGTTTTTGGCTATTCTTTATGTATTTCCAATTTTTTGTTCTTTGTGGGCAATATGAGCATCATTTGTATGCAATATTCTATGTAAACGAACTAAGATAAAGTGCCACACTATTGTACATGTATTTTGGGGATTTTGCACATAAGTTTGTGCCATATTTTGTACTCGCACTGTATTATAAAGTACCATGGGGGTTTGTGTAGTGCCTTTGTTTTTTCCATCACACCTTTGTCCAGTGAGTGTCCCTCCATAACAACAGTGGATCCATATGATTCCAGCCTCATGCATGTGTGCTTTGTTTTGCACACCACTTTTTCAGTTGCAAGTGATTTCTTGTGCACTTTCAGATGTTTTTTATCCTTCATGCACTGCAAGGTGTTACACAACATTTCAGTAGGATATGCCAAGCTCTCCCAATCAACATTATGGGGGGTATTATACTGTTCGTGCTAATGCTTCCTTGGTTTTTCCTTGGAAGGAATCTTCTATCCTTAGTTGATCAGTGTTCTTTAGACTATTGGTACTTGTGCCATATGTATCTTCGTTCTAGGTGTTTGTCGTTGTTTTCCATCTAATTCGAGTAGTGTTGTTGGGGGCACTCATGCAGATTGTTGTTTTCTTGATCTTGATCATCCTATATTTAGAGGAAGTTCTTTGGCACCATAACAGTCATCTTTTGACAATTATTTGTAACTTCTTCTTGCTTCTGTGATGATTCTTCATGCATGTTTTTTCATCTCTTTTTGGAGTAGAGTTTTTCCCATGAGGTTTTCTCTATTTCTCCACTTTACAGAGATTTGGTTGTAATTAGGTACTTGATCATACCTACTTGTCGGGACCCTTTGTTTGCTTTCATGCATTATAGTTACCTTTGCTTTCTTGCACATGTATGTAGTTGCACTCTTGCTCATCCTAAGGGGGGTGTTAGAGTAAAGGTTTTAACTTAATTATGTTAATTAAGTTACCTTTATTTCTCTCTGAAGATTTCACTTTAGTTTGCATATTGTGACATTTAATAATTATATTAATTATTAAATGTCTACCTATTAGGGTTAATTTTAGGTTTTGCATGATCTCCTTTTAAGGATTGATCCATTGTATATTTTTAATTCTATTTTTTTGTTAATAAATCTTTCATATTATAGAGCTTAAAACCCTCTCTTTCTTTTTTCTCCATTCTCTTCCCTGTGACAAGTATCTCTTTGCATGCAGGTGTTCTTGGACTCTGAAGTTGGTTTTGACAACTTCTACATTAATGAGCATGAGACCGATAAGATAGAATTTCAGTGCAAAATTGAAAGTAGTAAGAGAAGACGTGTGTCAACTGAATTATCTAGTGATATGAGAAAAATTAATCCTCCTAAATTTGAAGGAAGCACCAATGGAGATGAGGCTGAAGTTTGGTTGATACAAATGGAAAAATACTTTGAGATTAATAGAAACTATTTTGAGGTTATAAAATTTATTTGGGGAGTCTTCCAGTTATCAAGAGAAGCTTCTAATTAGTGGATTAACAAAAAGATGGAATTAGTACTTAGTTCACTAAGGCTAAACTGGAGTGAGTTTGTTGAAATATTTTAGAAAAGATGGTTACCCCAACTTTTCTATGATCAAAAGCCCATTGATTTTCAAAATTTAAGGCTAGGAGACTCGTTGGTGAATGAGTACTAGGAGAAATTCATCTGTCTTTTGGGGTATGTACCTATGTATAAAAAATACAAGTGATTTCAAATCAAAAAATTCATCATGGGGTTGAATAACCAAATAGATGGTGAAGTTGGTGTCCACAATCTAGAAACTATGGATCTAGTTTATGAGAAAGTAGTAAAGCATGAGAAAAAGCTTAAAGCTAACTCAAATTATTGAGAAAGGAATTGAACGAAGTTCGAAAGTCTTTAAGGTAATCAAACTCCAAAGAAGTTTGGTGGAGGACCAAATTCTTAGAACCAATGGCACAAAGGATCCAAAAATAATTAGAATGAACCTAGAGGGGATCGTGGAGGAAGAAATTTCAATAACAATAATAGCAACACTAGAGGAAATTCCAGTAATACTGATAAATATACAAAGAAGGAATGGACCAGTGAAAGGATGTTTCACATGTGGTGGGGATCATTATGCTATTAGCTGTCCCAAAAATCCATCAAGATCATAGTCTCAAGGAAAATATCTACCTCCCCAATGTGCTACTTACCAACAAAGGATCCATGTTGATGTGGATAACCAACAAGCTAAGCTCTAGATCACTCTAATAAAAACCCCAAGTATTTTGTTTAGTATACCTATTTCTATTCTTATTGATACTGGAGCCATGAAATTTTTTGTATCACCTAAAGTAGCTAGTCAAATTTTTAGGAAGGTTGGTTACATGGTGTAGACACCTAAATTTGACCACTTACGTTTGGTCAAATTTACCCTTTTTCATCTAAATATCCTCTTATCTATATTAATTAAGTACTATTGTTATTATTTAATTAATACCCCTAAAGTCCTCTAAATCCCTAAGGTATTTAATTAAATAATTAAATACTTTACCCTTTACTCTTTTCCTAAAAGAATTAAATAAATAATCTATTTATTTAATTCCTCATATGTCCCATCCTCCATAGTCTACCCCTAATCCTAATCCACTTACTAATCCCATCATCAAAGATGTGCACATCATTAATCCATGGTTAGGATGTGTCACTTCCTCCAACTTTTACAAGTGAGCATATAATCCATTTCTTTAGCCTAATCTTCAACCTAACCCCCTCACTTGCACAACTTAATCTCATGATTAAGTCACCTAATCCCTTTTACCATTTATGGCATGTCCTTTTATCCCCCCATTATTTATTGCTTTCTCCTTTTGGAGAAGCAACCTCCATACCCTTAAGGAATTTGTAATTCCTTTCTATTATCCCTATGCACTTAAAGAATTTTTAATTCCTTTTAGTACTCCCATGCACATTAAAAAAGAATTTTTAATTCCTTTTGTAGACATCCAAATTTGGACATTTAATTTATCCAAATTTATCCCCTTTATCTAAACTTCCTCTTATTTGCATTAATTAAGTAAAATCACTATTATTTAATTAATATCCTTAAATTCCTCTAAATCCCTAATAAATTCAATTAATAATTAAATACCTTATGTCTTGAATCCTCCTTTCATCAAATGAATTAAATAAATATGACATTTATTTAGTTCCTCACATGTCACATCTCTTTCTTAATCCTAATTATTCTCCTAATCTCATCATTAGAGATGTGCACATGCCTAATCCTTGATTAGGATGTGTCAAATTCTCCAACTTTTGCAAGTTGACCTCTAATCTCTCTTAGCCACCTAACCCTCCTCTAATCCTTCATTAACTAGCCTAATAAACCTCCCAAGGAATTTTTAATTCCTTTTATCCTTCTAAGGAATATTATAATCCTTTTTCTCTTCTCCATGCTATCTTTGACTTGTCACATCAAGTCACATGTGAAATCTTCCCCTTTTTCCATGCATCTTCTAGAATATTTGATTTGTCACATCAAGTAACATGTGACAAGTGTTTACCTTTTTAGGCACCTTGTCTTATCCAAGGTACTTTCCACCTCTCCCTTTGGAACCTTGTCTTATCCACAAGATTCCCCAAGCATGTAAATTTTTATTTCACTTTTTATTCCTCCAAGGTATCTTCTCATCTCCCAATGTACTTTCAAGGTACATGTCCTTCCTCCACATCATGTACCCTCCTTCCACCCCATTTACACATCACCATCCCTAAGCCATCTCACATTCCACATGTCAAGATGTGATGGCTTGTGAGTCCTCAACTCACCATAGCCCTTCATCTTGACCTTGTTGGATGAATCTCAACCGTTGAATCTTCTAGAGAATTCAACTTCCTCTATCAATGCCCCCTCTTTTCTCTCATTTGGGGGTTGATAATTTTGGTAACCAAACTCTTGAAAAATTTTCATTTGAGCCATACTTAGCCAAAAAATTGCACTTGCATCCATTCCCATCCATTTCTCATCCATCTTGCATCCCACTCTTGCATCTTTTTCCATCCAAGGAGCATACACAACATCGAAAATCAAGGGCCAACCAAAGGATCGATTCAAGACAAGGTAAATCAACTCCTTTTTGTTATCTTTACTTTGTTTTTGAATCCAACTAGGCTAATCTTGAGATGTTAGGTGTTTTTATTGTTTCTTGCACATTTCTTGTCACTGCTCATTTCTGGAATAGTATTTTTGCCTGGTCACCCCTTTGGTCAACCCTTGTCCTCTCACCTCATCTCATGGTGAAACTTCTCATCACCATGTGGGTTGAGATGCCTCAAATCATCACAACTCTTGATCTTTTACTTCCAATCCTAGTCGTCCATCTAAAAATCCTCCAATCTATATATCCAAACACAACCATTTTTTCCTCTCTCTCACCCATTTTTCACTGAAGCGTCATTATGCTACCAAAATTTTGAGTGAGCACACAACTAATCATACATAATGGGTACATATACACAATAGGAGGCTTGATATGTTGGTTCAAGCTCCTTATCACCTAATCTTGAGTGTTTTACTTGTTTTTAGTATTTTGCTAGATTTTCTTATATTTTAGTAGATTCAAAACACTGCACACACTTTTGGCATGCTTGGTGGCACCCATGTCATGGGTCCTTAACATTTTTATTGTTTTCATTTTGTAGGTTTTGATTTTTTTCCACTATAGAAGTGAATCTGCCTGACGAGCAAATTTTCCTGACCATACGACAAATCCACTCTCTGAAAGGGAAATTGTGCACACGTCCCTCTTTTGAATAGGTGATTCCACACTTGAAAATCCAACACCCAACTTGCAGAGGTGAATCCATCTCCTACATAGGTGAATGCGCTTTGGCTTTAGGTTATTAGCTACATAGAGTGAATACATAGGTAGATAGGTGAACCTGCAACTACATAAGTGAATGCACAAAGACATAGGGATAAACCTACAAAGCCATTTTTGAGACCTCTAAATAGGTGAACCTACACATAGACAGGTGAACCTACACCTAGATAGGAGAACCTGCATCTAGACAGGTGAATCTGCACCTAGATAGGAAAACCTGCACTCAAAAAGGTGAACCTACTACCTAATAGGAAAATGTGCTAGTAACTCCATAAAGATGAATTTATGACCTTCATAGGTGAACCTTAGAGCTACAAGGGAAATTTCTCTAGTGCACTTGGCCCAACTTGCACCAATAGGAAAATGCGTGAACTATAGAGGTGGATGTGCTATAAATCTAGAGGGGTGAACTTGCAACCTACAAGGGTGAATCTGCCACCTACAGGGGAAAATCTTTGTGTTCTACAAAAGGTATAAAAAATGTCAATTTTTTATAGAAATCTTACATCACTTTATACTTTTCTCTATCAATTTTTTTTTTAAGGGCTCTGCCCCTGGCCCCCCTTACATGGGGGGTCAAATTTCCCCCTAAACCCCCCTTTTTGTTGGGTTAAGTGTTTCACCCTCCCTTTTGGGCCAACCATTGTCTGAATTCATCATTTTATTTGCATCTAATCATATTTTTGTGTAGCTTGTCATCATTTATCCAAGACCAGACTATTAAACTACTAACTTATCTTCTATAGGATGATTGGTCGAAGACAAGTGTGAGTACATTTATACTAATCTAGGTGCACTTGGTTTTCTTAAGGGGTCAATTAATCTGTTTATTGTGTTTTGGATTGGTTCATTGGCGTATGCTTTACCCTTGCACTACATGCGAGCCTAGGGATAAAAAATCGTGAATCAATTGAAGTCCATTTGTGAGTCTACCTAGGAGTGCTAGCTTGTGTGTATGCTCTCCCCTTGCACCCCAATGTGAGCCTGGGGATCATAAATGCTTAGCATTTCCTACCCTTTAGGAGGCCTACTTGGTGATTTCATCACCCTAAGGGATGACCTCAAGCATGTGTATCGACAGGGTATATAAAGGGGGGAGAACTAAAGTTGTACCCTAATCGAGTCACACCATTTCTGACGGAGCACTAATACTAGGGTGATTCCTAGTTAGGTGTGAAGGGTTGATCTGAGTTTCCAATACCTCACTAGGGCTCTTGATCCACACTTGTGATGGGATGGTGTTCACGGTTGTGCCTCATAGACCCTCTTGGTGTATCGAGGACTCCCCTAGTTTCCTGTTCAACCTAGTTTAAGACCTATTTTTTA
Source organism: Sequoia sempervirens (assembly GCA_007258455.2). NCBI lineage: Eukaryota > Viridiplantae > Streptophyta > Pinopsida > Cupressales > Cupressaceae > Sequoia > Sequoia sempervirens. The sequence goes on along the minus strand of VDFB02103515.1, from coordinate 8,312 downwards.
TCTGTGGCTTGGTGTAGTATAGGGATTGTGGATGGAACCTCAAAGCTACTCACCACATACTCCCTTAGTTTGAGATATAAATCCTCGTGGTGAACTACAATAGTTCTCAAGGAGAGAGAGAAGGTGAGCCTGTGGCATCTATTGATGACCTTGTTCCATTAAATCTCTACCTATCCGCCTTCTAATTATAGGGCTATTCATGTGCTTGGTGTATCTTCTTGTGTGATACCAGTGAGTGTCTTTAGTCTAGAGTTAGTCTTTTCCCACTATCTTCTTATTTTTTGTCATATTTCCTTTTCCATAGTTCGTCCATTCCACAGGAGCGAATCCACCTACTCATAGAGGTGAATTTGTATTGTGGATAGGCGAATCCACCTCCAAGGGGAAATTTCACATCGTTGTCTAGTCCCCCCATCTAGTTAGTTAGCCTCGATATATCGAATCCACCTTTGACAAAGGTGATTCTACTTCTATGTTCCTATCCCCAATTCATACTGTCACTCTAGTTGGGTGAATCTACCTCCTATAGAGGTGATTCCATGTCTGAGTCCACACCTCGTTGTTCATACATATCCCTAGATAGGAAAATTTGCACCTTTGATAAGTGATTCCACATCTAAGACCATACCCCATCCATTCATACATATCCCTAGATAGGTGATTGTGTCATCCTGCTATAGTATGAGTCCTTCTCCAATAGGTGATCTTGCTTCTTTTAGAGGTGAATCTATCCTTTTCCATACAGTTGACATCCCTAATCGGTGTTTACACTCTATTCATATGCGTATACACTATCCATCCGTACACCTCAGTCATCTTCTTAGGAAAATCCACACTCTTCTTGGGTGATCTTGTTTTCTGCATCATTGTACTATTAAGGTCATTCCATCATAGGATAATTTTTTACTTTGATACACGTTTTTGTACTTAGGTTTTTCCACTATCGACAAAGTTGATTGTGCTTTTTTCTTGGGTGAATTTTCTTTCCATTCAAAATCTAGAGATTCAATGCATCCTATCACGATTAGCCTACGTCTTTCTGAGTCCAAAACCATAATCCAATCATTTTTCCTCTTCACATCCATCTCCAAATGATCACTTTCATCTTATCAATCTTGTCCACAATATCACACCCTTTGAGCAAGGAGTCAACTAAACCTATCCTTCATCCATCCAAAAATCATCCCACAATCAAAAGGTATATGTAGATATATATAATGGTTTGATAAAGAAACTAGATTACTAGAAAAAAGATGTTGCTTAACAAACAAGGATGATGAGGATGTTCAAAACATATACATAGAAGTTCAAAAATGAGAAAGAGAATTAGAATCTTCCATAGATACCAAGAAAAAATACTATAAGCAACCAATTAAACTTAAAGAAGAAAACATTACCAAGGAACGAGATCCTAAAATGGCTAAGATAGGAGATTAATGGGATGAATAACTAGTGGTGCAAGTTGCAAAGATGCTATCTAAATTTGAAGAAATCTTCCCTAGGAAATTTACAGACTTGAAGGGCTTAAAGGAGGAAGTAGGAGTTATAAAAATACTGTTGAAAGGAGCTGAACCGGTAAGGAAAATACCTTATCAACTAAACCATAATATGAAGAAGAAATAGAAAAAATGTTAGAGGTTGGGAAAATCAAACTTGTGGAGGATACAAAGTGGATTAGTCCCATGGTAATCCAAAACAAAAAGAAAAGAGAAATAAGGATTTGTGTTGACTTTAGAGAACTAAATAAAGCATACATCCATGACCCTTTTCCTACACCATTCACAAAAGAAAATTTGAAGTCAGTAAATGGGAGAGAAATATACTCCTTTGCTAATGGATTTTTAGGATATCGTAAAATAAGAATAAGTGAAAAAGAACAACCTAAAAAAATATTTACAACAAAATGGGGTTCCTACATGTATATAATGATATCATTCGACTTAAATAATGCACCTGAGATATTTAATAGAATCATGATAAATGCTTTTGAACACTTTCTACATGACTTCCTAGAGGTATATTTAGTTGATTGGACGACTTATGGATTGGTCAAAGACCACATGAAAGCACTTAGGATGATGCTCAATAGATTTAGAAGTATGTAGATTGATATAAAATATATTATATATATATATTATAATATATTATATTATATTATATTATATTATATAACATATTATTATACTATATAATATAATATATTATAGACAATATATAATAGTATATAGATTAATATATAGATTAATGTATAATAATAAATTTCAATACTATTTTTATGATTTGAATATTACGGATATCCGTTTTGCTTCAGAGCTTGCTATGACACCATGTACTTTCTACCTGATCCTAGAAAAAGTCAAAGAAGATTTTTGTGTTTTTGGGCAAGTAAAAAAAAACATTTTTCACATCGCCACTTTTTGGACCCCCATGATCTTGCACAGACCTGAAGATTGTTAGGAAACAAAAAATTGATTCCCAAGGTAAAGGAAAATTTTCATGTGGAAGAGGATAGTCCAGAAGTGGTAAAGGTTACCAAAACAAGCAAGAGGAAGCAAGCAAACGGGAAAGAAAAAGAAGAGGAGACTTCTCTAGAGGAAGAGGATATTATTATTATGGTAGAGAATATTTTGTTAGTGGTAGAGGAAGAGGATTTAGTGGTACATTTTTTCAATGTGGAGGAATGAGACATTGTGTATTTGAATTTTCACAAATTCAAAAGGGTGGTTGGAAAGAAAAAGAAGCAAGAGTTCATGTAACATAGGCTGAAAATGAAATTGAGACTTCACTAAGCTGTTGAGAGGATCCTAAAGATGGAGAGTCCCTAATGTTGTGAAGGATTTTAATAAACTCGAACAATGAGAAACCAAAACCAATTCAAAGAAGGAATTTATTCCGAACAAGGTGTAATGCAGGTGGAATATATTGTAAAATCAGTGTGCACAGTGGTAACTTGGATAACATTGTATCCAAAGAAATGGTGGACAATATAGAATAAATAAAGAAATCAAACATCACAACCCATACTGAGATTTGTGGCTATAAAAGGAGCATCATTTGGTGGTGAATGAGCAATGTTTGATGAGTTTTCAAATTGATAACTACAAGGATGTTCAATTATGTGTGATGCGATGCCAATGGATGTGTGCCATATCCTTTTTGGAAGGCCTTAGAAATTTTATAGACAAGTTATATCCATGATGAGAGGACAGACATTTACCGAATAAAGAAAGATGGAAAAGAGTACACTTTAAATCCATTGAAAGATAGAGTCAAAGAAAGTGAAGAGAAAATCCAAGATTTTTTTTGTTTCTAGAATAATTTTTGAAAGACTTGTTGAGAGAGGGAACATGTTTTGCAATCATTCCAAAGCTTGCAACAATTGGGAAAACAAGGAAAAATCAAGAGATATTTATGGAAGTTTAGAAAATTTTAGAAGAATATGTTGACATATTGATGAAAGAGTTGTTTGATAGATTGCCACCCATGAGGAGTATATGTCATTAATGCATGGATTTGATTCCTGATGCAATTTTCTAAACAAGGAACCATATATAATGACACCTATGGAGAATGAGGAGATAAATAGGCAAGTGCAAGTGTTGCGTAATAAGGGGTTGAATAGAGAAAAGTTGAGTATGTGTGCTATTCCAAGAGTTTTGGCGCCAAAAAAGGGTGGGGAATGGAAGATGTGTATGGATTCTAGAGCCATAAATAAGATAACTATCGAATACATATTTTCATTACCATGTGTGTCGCCAAAAAATGTATAGTTGACATTTTTATGCTCACTTGAGTCGCTCTTTTGGACTTTGGCTTGATTTTGCCTAGATTTAATGTTGTAATGTGGTCAACATGTTCACATTAGGTCTTGGACCCTTGTGAATCATTAAGACTTCTAGGAAATCTTGTAAAAGTGTTGTAATCCACTTTCACACTTTTCTAGGACCCTTTCATCATAATTCACTTAAATAACCCCTTTTTATCACTTACCAAGTCTTATTTCAAAGTGTTGTAAAGAGTTGTAACATACTCTCACACATTTCTAGACTTAAATCACTAATTCAACCCTTTCTCATGTTTAAATGTCCCCTTAATGCACTTTTTGACCATTCTTAAGTGTGTTTTGAGGATATTCTCGTTAGAAATCATTTAATGCCCTTTAATTCTCGACACCCACTTAAATTTCTTAAGTGGGACTAAGTCACCAATAGGGGCAACTTAATTTAGCACAAAAATAAAAACTATTTCAATTTTTTGGCGAGGTTTTATTCTCTAACCCTTGAGGTTGGCCTGTGATGTGTTATTTTTGAGAAATATTGTAAAATAAAGTATAATTAAGGGTTTTTCTCCTCATTTTTCATCTCCTAATCTCTTGCAATCTCATAACTCATTAAGCATTCAATCTCTCAAGCATTCAAAAACTCTAAGCATAATCAAGTCATCCATTAGAGCACTTCATTGCATGTCTTTAGATTTCTACATCAAGGGTTTGGTAAGTTTATGAAATTGCATGTTATCTATTTATCATTCTCTTTCTTATTTCATTTCATTTCATAGGGTTTGACCAAGACAAACCCCAATACTCTAAACCTTAACCCTTTTTCACCTCTTTGCATGTGTGTTTGCAGAATTTGCATGCATATTTATCAAATATTTTGGTGTCAAAAAGTGGCCAAAAATCCATGAAAGTCAACATAACCCTAGTTGAGGCTTGGAGACTCTTTTCAGTCTGTTTTCTGTAGAATCAAGATCAGACACTTGTCAGAAAAGCAAGTGTAGACCAAAATCTACAAAATCTTGTCTTGAGATTCCAAAAATCTACAAGTGGACTAAGTCACCATCTATGGTGAATTAGTCCCACTACTAGGCCTGAAAAGTGGTTTTTGCATTTTTGGATACCCATTCGACAGATTCTTGTTCTGACAGATTTTCCCCGAAACTGGACTAAGTCACCTAGCTTGGCATAAGTGTCCCAATCAAAATAAATAGTCAAATCTATATGATTCCAGAGCCTCTCCACATTAGATTTCAAATTCCAGGTGCACCTCTCCAGTTCTATTTAGTTATTTCATCATTTACTTGCATTTTTTAGGTGCTTTTTCATATCACAGTGTGTTTTCCAAAACTTTGCATTTCTTATGTTTAACATCAATAAATCATCTTTATTTCAGATTATTGCATTATTAAATCATATTTAGATACATTACATACCATTTAATTTAATCTTAAGTGTAGAAATTTGCATTTTGGACCCAATTCCTCTCCTTTTAGTTGAAAAACCCTAAATGTGTTAGAAGAAACCTTGGTTAACCCAAAATCATTGTTTACACCATGAATGGATGATATGATGGATTGTTTGAGTGAAGCTAAGTACTTCATTAAAATTTATTTGAAGAGTGGGTATCATCAAATAAGAATAAGAGAGGGAGATGAATGAAAAATTCCATTAAAAAAAGATGGATTGTACAAACAGTTGATGATATCGTTTAGATTGACAAATACTCCAAGCACTTTCATTAGATTAATAAATGAATTCTTGAAGCCATATATTGGTAAGTTTGTTATTATGTATTTGGGTGATATTTTAATATTTATTAAGAAAAAAGAACACTTGCAGCATGTTAGAGCATTTTTGCAAAGGTTGAAAGAGGAGAAGTTGTTTGTGAATTTGAAAAATTGAAGCCTCATGAAATAAGATTTAATTTATTTGGGGTTTGTTTTTTGGAAGTGGGTTAAAAATGGATTTGAAAAATGTAAAAATAATTTTCGATTGGCCTTCACAAAGGAGTATGTTTGAAGCAAGAAGTTTCCTGTTGGAGTTAAAATGACACTTAGAGGGGGGGGTGAATTAGTGTCTTAACAGATTTGACCAATTTTCAAAAATTCAAAAACATAGCTTAGATTTGATCTCAATATTACTCTGATTAATGCATTCATGAGTTGAATGTAATCATTCATAAACAAAACTGTGAAAAGTAATAACCCAACAGTGAACTAAAACAACAACAACATAGTAAAGCAGTGAGAACTTAGAAGAACAAAGAGACACAAGATTTTTCCGAGTGGAAAACCATCCTAGGGTATAAAAACCACTCCCGAAATGCCTTGCAGGCTTAATTAATCAACTGTTCACAATGACTTATAGGCCAATTTTAGAGCACCCACTCAAGGAGCACCAACCCCTTGTTTTGAGACATCCATCTCAAGGAGTACCAACCCCTCAAATTATGTTTTGAACAATAATAATAACTCAGATGGTTTCTTTGTTTTTAGTTAAGCACATATTTCTCTGTTTTCTCGTCTATAGAATACCCTAAGGATTCAATAATTGAATCCTTAAAATACTATATAGAGAAGAAATTTACAATATCTCTGCCTCTTGTTATTCAAATTTTTATTGTAGAGTTTATTCATACATTTCCATGCAGCCAAGGAATGATAATCTCAAAATTACAACCATATCCTCTTTCCATGTTTTCATCACTGGTTTTTTTTTATTTAATTTATTCAGTATGTCTGCAATGAAAAAGTCTTCAAAGATGCATTTTTCACAAGAATCTGAAACTCTCTTGCTAATTTTAGAATATGAAGCTGAATAATGACAATCTGTAGATGATGGTAAAAATCAAGAGTAACACCTGTCCAGAGGGCTACAAATAATCTGACAAAAATGAATAAAAGATCCTTTTCAAATCAGCTGAAAACCATAAATCTGAAAAACCCCATGATGAAGCAATAATCTCTTCAACGAATGAAGTGAAATCGAATTGAAACTGACCCATTATTTCAAAACCACGACTGCCCAAAAATGAAACTCAAAGAATATTCTGCCATGTAACCATTCAATTAAAAAATGAACACAATAATCATTATAAGAGTGAGTCAAAAATATCTTTTGCATAAAACTGATTATGCAAAGAAAAAATGCCTCCAACCATTAAGAAATTTCCAATAAAATAATGCCCAAGGACTGCCATTTGCAAAATGAAAACACCAAATAAGAATACCTGTATGTGCAACAATAAATAAATACCAGAGATTCGATGCCAACGAATGATGTCGGCCTGCAACTATATTTAGAAATTCCCATGTCGGCCATAGTGTTTGAGTCTTCGTTAATCATTTGCTGAGACAACCCTGTAGTCCTATCGAAGTCCAACGTCTCACCAAGAAGTATCTATTTGTCCATTGATGTAATGTTATCCTGAAGGAAACTTTATCGCTGTCAGTCATCCCTCTGTTTGTCGTTGTGACATTCTGTTGTCGGGGAGAAGTTTCGTAGATAATGCTTTGTTTTACCGAAAGTCATCCTTTCATCCAGTGTCGTTGAGACAATTCATAATCAGGGAGAGGTCCCAAAGAATTCATTGAGTCATACCGAAACACCCCGCGATACATACTTGATTGCCGAGACATTACCAACCTCTCACCGAAAGCCATTCATTAGACTTTGTCGGCAAGACTTGACAGGTTCGCTGAGACTCTACATCGAAACTCATGAGTCTTACCGAAATGTATTTCATTATTAGTGGTTGGCAAGACACAACAACCTCGCCATGACCTCACTTCAATGAAAAAGTTTCTCACCGAAAAGTTCTTTCTTGTGCTGGTCGGCGAGACACAATAGTTCTCTCACTGAAATGTAACCTTCATTCTCATGTGGGTCGCCGTGACAAATTGTTATCAGGGAGACCATATGTAGATTTCATTATGTTTCACCGAAAGACTTTATCCATTCTGAGTCGCTGAAACAAAAACACACTCTTGTCGAGATGTATCCTTCATCTGCCTTCACTAAGACAATGCATAGTCGAGGTGACTTCTCGTAGAGCATCCTGTGTCTTACCAAAAGACCACATGATCATTCCTGTTCACCGAGACAACTCAATGCCTATGCCAACAAGGTCCATATGTATTCCATCGGTGAGACCCACAGGGTTCGCTATGACATTATATCGATGCCGCAACTCTTGCCGATGTGTTCCTATTCAACCTCTAGTCGGTGAGACATAACAATCTCACTGTGACCCTATATTGAAGGTATAACTCCTGCCGATAGGGATCATCCTTTGTCACCGAAACCATGGAGAAGTCCTGTCGAAAGCTGCTTGTAAGTAAAATCCAATCAACCTGACATCAGAAACATCTTGCCGATAGGCAACACAGACGTTTATTAGAAAAAATGGATCGGGGAGACCCTGGCATTCTCACGCCGATATGTTCTTTTTCTGTCACCGAAACAATGTACAAATAAGATAACCTGAGACAAGATAGAGCATGAGAAACCAATCTGAAACTGTCAACAAGTAGAA
>VDFB02103513.1:0-30776 GCA_007258455.2 Sequoia sempervirens | reverse complement strand
CTTCTATTGGTGCAGATACTCAAACATATGTTTTGTAGAAGAATAAGCATCTGGAATCAACTACAACACTCTGTCACTTGGAATATGAACTTGCGGAGCACAAAACCATTTGAATCTCCAATATAGCATGCATTGGACATCATTGAGCACATCCAAAAAAACACATGATGAAATCATTACAACTTGAGGAATGCAAATAATTCCAACAAGCCTCTATCATTACATTACTCTGGCATAGCACAAACTGGAGCTTTGTCACTTATAAATTTTATTGTAGAAGGTGTATTGACTTGAAATATTGGATATAACACCTTCACATCTCTATCAAATTATCTTCTGAACCGCAAGACTAAATCTTTCTCTATGGAAGGATGCAGACCAAAACATTGTGTCCCTACCTTAGGATATATACTATGAATTCCTTAGACACATCCTCTGCCACTTTTCTCTAAGTACTATACACCAAGCTAGAAAGATATCAATGTAGACATACTGTAAACACATTAGAACATGTGTACCCACCTTTGCATCACACTTAGACATCAGGCTGATTACCACTCTTCCATGTACTGCAATGCTGACTTGCACCAATTGATATCTCTACACATTGACTATTTCTAGAGCATATATAATCTTCAACATATCTTTGACATCAATGACAACCAATCTTCTCAAGATGCAACAAAAGGGTACATGGTGTTGGCAGAGGGTTTTGTATTGGAAACTTGTTTAGATTTGATGCTAACACATTTATTGAATGTAATAATTATGAGGTTCATGTTTTAGGAGATTATAAACTTCCTATTGAGTAGACAATAATGTGGCATGAGTGCATGGGCCACTTTAGTGATAATGGTTTAAGTGTCTTGAAATATATGGAAATGGTTGAGTGATTTGTAGTTTTTCCTTTTAATTTTGATTTATGTTGTGAGAAAAAAATTTGCGTTAAAATTTACTTTGTCTATTATATTTGATGGGTTTATGGACTTCTTGATGCTCCTTTAGAAAAATCTATGTATTATGTATCTTTTATTGATAATATCACTAATAAAACATGGGCATTATTTCTTAGGTATAGGTCTTAAGTCTTCTATAGGTTTAAAGAGTTTTGTGTGGAACCAATTTGAAAAGAAGATCAAGCCTTCAAGAATAGATAATGGTGGAGAATTATGTTCCATAGAGTTTGAAAGGTTTTGCAAGGATAATGACATGACAAGATAGAAGACTGCACTCTATAACATAACACAGCGATAGAGAATTTGATCATGGTGTTTTTGGAAAAGATTAAGAGTATTCTCAATGACTTAAGGTTAGAGAAAATATTTTGGGAAGAAGCATCCAAAATTGCTTGTTAACTTTTCAACTGATCTCTTACAATAGTATCGTTGATAAGACCATTGATGAGGTTTGTATAGGGAAAAATCCCTGATGTAGAGCAGGTGGGAGACTCCAAAATAATACAATCTCAATGAAATTTTCAAAGCCCAAACCATAGCACTTCAAACAAATGAATTTTTTCACAATCTTGCACTATGCTTTGATGAGATCAACAAATAAGGTAATTTTGACATAATTTGTAAACGGAAACTCAAACCCATGATTTAAAAACTGATTTGGATACCCATTAATCCCTTCTATAACATATCTTAAATTTAGGTGGGGTTACTTTGGAACATATCCTTCAATAACTTGCTGCTACGCTGTTCCAAAGGCTTAATTAGGCTTGCATGCATAGGGGTTTATTGAATCTGTATACTCCAGGGGTCTAAACTCCAATCCAACACCTCAAAAACATCAAATATGACCTGAAAATTCTCACAAAACCTTTACAAATCACTTTCCAAGAGTTTTTTAACCAACCATAACCTCTATGCACCAAAATTGCTCAAAAACATGCTTTTTCCAGCCTAGGGCATCATTATTCTTGCACAAAACCTTTTTTTTGTCTCCTAAAACTTGGGAAACACAAATATAATGTTTATACATACCTATACACCAAATTTTGTGAATTTTCACTGAAGATAATTAAAGTTATGCATTTTTCTATGCCACTGGTTAACCTAGCTAGGGTTTCAAACGATTTACAAAGAAAATGCCATATCTTCCTTAATTCTCAATGAAATGGAATGAAACAAAAAGCCACGAAAACTAGATTCATCACACTTTCATCTCCCATTGGTTTCATACCTTTATTTGTTCGTACAAGCATGTTCCATTGAGAGGAACAATAAGGAACACTGTAAAAATGCAGAAATTTAAGTGTTTTATTGCTCCAAACTTCCTCCAATTCATTCAACAACCCCAAAAACGATGGAACCAGGCCTTTTTAACCTTTCCCAACTTGTTTCAAAAATTTCAAACCAAATTCTTTTAATTCCAACCGACTTTGACCCTTCATCTTCCTCTTGTTGCATTTTTGCATTTTACAACATGACAATTTTTGCAAGAATTGACAACTTTTATAATTTTTGCAATATGACTCCAAAATGAACTCCTAGGACTTGAACTAGACTTAAACCAATTCAAAATTGTCTAAAAGACCTTATTACATGAACCATACACAAAATAAAACAAAATTTACAAAATGGCCTCATGGAGGCATAAACTCAACCAGGTGCTCCTACACCAAACCCTACTTTGACATCTTAGAGTATTTGATTGTGAGTCATGTGCATATGCTAAAGTAGAAGAGATCCAAGTTGGATTTCAAAGAAGGGAAGTGTTAGGAATTAATCTTTACTTAGGTGGAGATTATTTATTATTTGCATTTTTAATTACTTGTAGGAATATTCCAAAGGAATTCTTACAAGTCTTTTTTCTTATTTGAGTATCCTCACACATGTGTGAGGATAACTCATTTTTATAATTCCTTTTGGAGGAATATTAAAGGTTAGGTGTAGTCTCCTCCTTATGAGGATCTAGACACCTTGCAAACACATAGGATGAAGATCTTGACAACTTGCACACACATAGGATGAAAGGTGGCATGCATAGACATAAGTTATTTATTTGAGGTGCTTCTCTCCTTCACATGAAGCATTTTATGCTTGAGCTCTCTCTCATTCTCTCATTGTAATATTTTTACGCTTTATGCCATCTTCATAATATTGAAGCTTTTTTTGTTGCTTTTCCCCCTTACAAAATATTGTGTTGCCTCTTGGAATTTGGTGTGCATGCTCTTGGTGCTCTTGGTTTTCATCTTGGATTGTAATCTTTTCCTTCAAACAATTGCTCTTGGATTAGTACTTTCCATTTTTTTTTTATAATTCATTTTTTAAAATTTTTGTTAATTTTACTATAATAATTTATTTTTAAGAGATCTTTGCCTCAAATAATTAATATTAGATTTGAAAAAATCATCAAAGTTTTTCAATTTATATAATCTCTTAAACAAAACAAGTTAAATTTTGTCTCAAATAAAAAGATTTTTGTTCATGCAGTTTGGAATACTCAATTTTTTTTAATAAAATAATTTGCATAATTTTTTAAAGAAATCTTTATTTCATTTTTAAAAAAAAATTTTACAAATAAAGTTTTTTTCAATATATAATAACATTTATTTTAGAATATTTTTTACATAAAAATCCGCAAAACCACTCCACCCCTGCATGAATTTCCCTTGGCCAAGGATTAAACCCAGTTCCAGTTCCACTCCCACTCCCTTTCTTGCTGAAGCCAACCAAGTCTCCATCTCAAAGAGCTGCCACCATTCCTTCTCTACTTAGAAACTTAGAAGGCCACCACTCCTTTGCTTTGCACTGCCCTCTTTGAAGCTTCAAACTTGTGTCACCCCACTCCCCTCCCTTCGTCGCCCAAACCTTGTGCCCCCCATACCTTGTGCCCCCCAAACCTTTGCTCATTTTCAAACCCTCGACTTGTTTCTCCTTATGTCGCTGTGCAAATGCATTTTCTAAAACCTAAATAAAATCTGACTTTAAACCTAAACCATCTATGATACTCATGTCACCTTCCCCCTATTTTATTTGTTTTAAAAATAACCATTGCTCCCATCTTTTCCCACCCATTTAGGTCACTATAAAGTTAGATTTTTTTTAATCTTTTTAAATAAAAAAAATTATTTTTTTGTTATATAGTTTTTTTAAGAAAAATAAAAATATTAATATATTATTAATATAAACTATTAATAATAACAAAATATTAATAGCCAACAAAACAATATTAATAATATATTTTTTTAATAAGGTTTTTTAACTCTTTCTTTTAATTTGAATATATATATATATATATATATATATATATATATATATATATATATATATATATATATATATATATATATATAGGGGAGTTTTTCTTAAAAAGTATTAATTTTTTAAAGTTTATTTTTTTTAGAGATCTTTTATTTTAAAACAAAAATTGTATTAGAGGCTATTACTATAATTGTTAAATTAACATTTTTTAAATCTTAGTCAATTCAAAAATAAAGGGATCTTTTTTTTTCATTTAAGTATTAAGTTTTTAAATTTTTTAAGACTAACCATTTAATTTTCAAATCAAAGGTTGTTATTTTTCTATAGTTGTGAAAGTCTTTTTTTTTGCAATCATCTCAAATTTAATTCCATAAATTAAATTGAATAACTCTATTTTTTTTTGGTACGTAAATATTTGTTTTTTCATTGATCAACAAAAAAGATTACATCTTTTCGCCAAAGTGGTGATATCCAGGAGCACCATCCCAAAACCCACCACCTGCCCAAACTACCAATGCATTGCTTGGGACTGACCTACCTAGCTATTACAACCACCACCTAGACTAGATCCCTACCACCTATGCAACCCATAACACTGACCAGGCCTTAGCCCGACACTAAACATACCCCAAAAGATTATAGCAAAACACTACAAACTTAAACACCTACCAGACCATAGACATCTACACCAAGAAAGCAACCATCAACCTCATTCCACCAAGACCTCCTCGTCCACCAACACCTCACAAAAGCGTTCTTTCTAGTCTATACCCAGCGCTGCCTCCAAATATAGGAACACCTTCAAGAAGTCCACCCTGCGTGCAACCCGTTCTCTATGCAACTCTAGGTCCCGTCCCATAACATCCAGGAGGAAAGGATAACGTTTAATAGTGATGTGGGGCAAAAAAACCTTGGCTAGGTTGCGTAGGCGTGGCATCCCCACCCCCAATTCTTTACCCAGCACTAGCTCCAATGCACCCAAAACAAGAGGATCCCGTTCTTTAAAAATTGAGCGAAGGTGATTCTCTGTGATCTTGCCGAGAAATGCCCACAACTTCTGATTTTCCATCAGTTGGATGGGCGTTTCCATCTTCACCACCTTAGTCTACACTCACTAAAATTTCCAAATTGAAAACAAACACCGCCTCCAACTACCTTATAAAATCCATCAGGCGAGTGGCAATAATGTTTATGTCACATCGTGTAGACAGAATGTCTTGTCCAACATCCTCAAATGATGCCCACACCACACCTCCAACGCTTGAGACAACGTCTCATTAATACCTCACCCCACCGCCAAACTCTCGTACCGCGCCAACTAGGTGATATATTGCCATCCAACTGTCACCCAAACAACACCAAGTCCGAGACCACCCTCCTAGCAACCGTGAAAATTGAATAACTCTAATTATCATTCATGGAAAACTCACATTTATTTTATATTTAGATTCAAACATATTTTGGATGTTATGATGAATCTGAAGTCATAACTGGATCCATTCGCATCCAAGGATGTTCAAGAAAAATGAAACACTCAAAACGAGGAAGTTCTTGGCCTCAGGAATTTCAATGTCTCTCAAATTATATGTTCATATTGGGAATTGTGTGAAAGTCTATGAAGCATGAAAGATCCTCAAAATTATCTATGATAGTTTAAATGAATCAAAGAAGATACAACTTGAAGATTTGAGGTATACTATTTTCAAAACTATGGATGGTTTTTTGTTAAAATTTGATGCTTTAAATAGTCAATTAAAAGGTTTAGGAGTAAAGCTTGAAGATTCTAGACTAATTCATATTGTTTTTAAAAAATGTCTTCTTAGACAATTTTAACAATTTGTTTCTAATATTCATGCTCAATTAGCTAGTCAGCTTATATATGATATTTTCAAAAATTTATTAAGGCAAGAAGAAGCAAAATCGATTCAATTTTGTAATCTTAAAAGTAGCGAGCATGCTTTTATGTTTACAAATCATAAGAAAATTTTTAAACCTCATACTAAATAATATTATTGTTGTCAATTCAGATTGCACCCGAACGCTTGATTAATTAAACCTAGCAATCTGTTGAAACATGGAATGATTCTCAGGCTTGTGGGTTGCCTAATTTCGAGAATCAATCTCCAGAGAGGGCTGGTTCCCTGATTAAAAACTCCTAAAAAACTAATTGACTTGGCTGGGAAAGAGAAAAAAACGTGCTCGAATTGAAAAACTAAAGCTATGAGAGGTGATTGCACCTAAATGATAATGACTTGCAATTATGACTCACAAAAAATTTCTTAAAACTCAAATCCACACAACCAGATTCAATAATTTAATCACTTGAACAATTTAAACAAAGGCTTGTGATTTAATGCACTATTGAAGAAAAACAAGGTTTTCACAACAAAACGTATTAAATCATTAATAAGCACAATGTATAACCAGTGATTACAAACTAAATTGCATACAGATATGTGAAAAAGACAGATAAAACTAAAGGTTTCAGAACCGAAACACAACAATTCTTCGATCAAATTCTTCACAAAACGATGCTCGAAATCTAGAAGGCAAACTCTAAAGTCCTGAATTCAAAGGAATCTTCTGCAATTACGCACTTTTAACCTGTAATAAAACACTGCTATATTAATCTGAAAGCTGAGTTACAAGATTCTCTTCTTTGCTGAAGGCAAAGGCAGAAAATAAGAACTAAGATTGAAAAAGATAAACTTTTTCAATATATACAAAAAAGACACTCCAAAGTGCATGAATAGTAACTGAAAGTCATCAGAAAGTGAAAAGATGACAATTACAATGTGAAATCCGAGCACAAGTGAAAATCCCTGAAAAAGTGGCTCAAACTCATGTAAAAATGAGTGAACACCAACTCAAACTGGCAACCATAAAGCGTGTAACTGATCTGCAACTTGAACTAGACTGAAAATCCCTGAAAAAGTGGCTTAAAGCATGTAAAAACCACCTCGTTTGTATCAATCCGCCCATGCACATTTTAAAACCCATCTTTCTCATGGTACCTCTCCAGTTAAC
This sequence comes from Sequoia sempervirens, assembly GCA_007258455.2. Classification (NCBI taxonomy): domain Eukaryota; kingdom Viridiplantae; phylum Streptophyta; class Pinopsida; order Cupressales; family Cupressaceae; genus Sequoia; species Sequoia sempervirens. The sequence goes on along the minus strand of VDFB02103513.1, from coordinate 23,538 downwards.
AATTTGATATTAATTCGTTCTCCAGTTGACTTTATTTGTATCTGCATGGATCTCAGAAAGTCTTTATTTAATTAAATATTGAAAATAATCATTAAGTAATTATTTTAATATTTAGGCGATTGGTAATATCACTCTTCACTATATGCCTAAATATTAAAGTAATCACAAAATTACATTTTAACATTTAATTAAATATTTGATGTTTTATTAATCCATGCAAATACAAATAAATTAGTTTTAAAAAAAAAACAAAGTATTTCCTTAAGGCAGCTTCAAAATCTACGGGCCCCTTATGCATTATAGGTCAATTAACTTCAAGAGTTAAGACCACGTTGATAGTAAAATGACATGATTTATTAAAATCATTAACAAAATAAAAAGTCATCCTTGGTCGAATTAGGGCAAACACAAGAAATTGAACCCTAATCATTTCATCATTCACATTCTTGACTTTTGCTGAAGACTTCCCTGTTGCGCCGCCATGGAGGGTTTGGGCTTGATTTTTCTGGTGAATCTGGAAAATGAGACATTTTTTATATAAAAAAAATGTGGAAGTATTCAGGCGCGATCTCTTGTTCTGAGTGATATTCTTTCGTTTTTCTGAGACTCTGTGGCAAATCTGGGCACGAATCTATACTTTTCCTGGCCGCCATCATCATCCTGAGCCACGAACTTGCTGTTTCTATGAATTTTCTGCCATGAAGAAGTTCAAATCTGATTTATTTTGGGCGAATCTGCAGTATGACGTTTTAAAAAAAAAACGTAGAGAGGCATTTTGGGGCACCATTTCTTGTTGAAATCGATGCTTAATCATTTCTTTGAAACTTGGCTGCGAACTTGGCACAAAATTCACGCTCTTCTGGTCACCATCTGATCTTGAGCTGCAAATTTGAGTTTCTGACTTCTTCAAATTCAAATATTGGAGATTTCTGGAGGTATTTTGAGATAATAATCTGATTTTTTTGCTTTTCCTGTGCATTTCTAAGAGCTTTCTTTACTTCTTAACGCTGCATTAAAAATCTTTGAAGTATTTTGACAAACAAAGAACAATCTTTGCTTTAAAAATTCGAATCTGTGTCTTTGTTCCTTTAATTCTGCAAAAATCTTCACTCTTGAGCTGATACATGAATATTTCCTTTTGTGTTTTTTTTTATATTTCTGAGACAGCAACTTAAAGACTTCTGGGTATTGTAAATAACATTTGATTTCTGTATTTTCTGTATTTGAAGCTTCAAATATTCATGATAGCAAGGAAAATGTATTTTCCAGTTCGAAAACTTATCTGGGTATATGCAAAAATTTCTCTCCAGGCGCATAACAGTAATTTTTGCTCTTGCCTTGATTTATTACTGTGACTGTAATTTATCCTCATCTGGGTATTCGAAATATTTGCATACATTACCATGTATCTATGAGACAGTAACCTTAAAAGCAATTTTGAACTTGAACCTCAATTTCTCCATGTTGTTCTTATTTCCTGCTTTCTGGGTATATTGTTAAACTGATTTTTATTTTTTCAAAAATTCTGGAACTTGAGGACCTCACGCCATGATTAGTAAAAGCTTTGAAAACCTTGGCATATGCTTACATACTTAATTCCCCTTTGCATTTTGACATACTATCTACACAAGCCCCAGTCATCATTGTTCTTCTCTGTACTCGAAAATTTTCTGTAAATTGCTCAACTTGCTACTATTCATGGCTTAAGGCATTCCTGTGTTAGCTTGACTTTTGATATATGGCTTTAGTCATGCTTCCAGTTCAGTCATCGAAGCTGTTATGATAAATGCCCTTTCTTGACAGGAGGTGAATGCTTGAGATTGCTATTAGTCTTTCTACTTGTGCACTGTAATCTAATTTTCTCCATTGTCATGCTCCTCAATTTTCTGGTAAAATCATTAAAACTCCTGTAGCATATAGCATAGACTCAAGCTTCCTCGGTATATGAACTGTTTCCTTGCTTCTTTGAACAACATTCTATCTTCTTCTTTTGTTATTTCTGTAGTTGAACGGTTATAGAATCATTTCAAACACCTGTGCAGAGATTCTGTATTTAGATTTTCATGACTCTTGTTTACATTATTCAACTACTGCTGTGCATAACTCGTAAGCATTTTTCTTTCATTCTGTGCCTAACTTAGTCACCAAAAATTGCTGTTCTCCCAACCTCTAAATCTAGATAACCCTGTTCATGACTATACTGTGTATGCCCTTGTGCTTTGGTAAATAACCTCTCATTTAACACCTACAATCATTGGATGATATATAGCTTTTCCTTTTGTTTTGAACTTCAAACTGGCAGAAAGTAAGAACTGAAATTCTCTATGAATCTGGAACAACGATGTTTGGGACTGTCAACATCCTTTTATATCTTGTATTGACTAAAAAAACATTGTCATCATGAAGGTGCTGTAACATATCTCTTTGTGATGGATAACTGGTGCCTTCGATGTGGCTGTTTATGTTGCTGAAAAGAAAACATTTCCATATGGATCGAAATACCACTCTTTTAAAATGCTGATTTCATATAGACTGAGGCTGCTGCTCCATAAAATAGTGATTTTCATGCTCTATATAAATCACTGACTGTCTATTTTCATTTTTTCATTGGGCATTCTATCTCACAATGAGAAAGTGTTACATTTGTATTACCTTAACAATGATTCTTTAACTGTAAATGCTTTATTAAAACATCAAACAACATTGTTCTTGACATTGTAATTGCTGATCATGAAAATTCTCCTCATAACGTTGGAATTAAACTGTTATCTTGAGTCTTCTGTAGACTGTGCATGCACTTGATGGTGTAAGAAACAAAAATAAAATGCTGAATGCTTTGTTTACCTGCCATGATACTTTACTGTTCCTTTGATTTGTGAGCAAAAGACAAATGCTCAGTCAGTTCCGTCATGCTGATTTAGACTATTTTTATCATTTGATATTATAGCACAGTAATCCTTTCTTGCTCTGTAATTGAAAACCTGATATGCCGGGCTCAACCCTTGTGGGAGCCCGTTTTACTCCACATATCAGCTGAAATGAATTCGAATATGAAAAACCTGCTCCTGCACACTGAAACAAACATGTTAGCAAAATAAAAGAAGCTGAAAGCTTCCATTGTAATATGTTTTTCTGCTGATTTCTTGCAATCATCTGATGAATGCTCGGTTTAACGCAAATTACATTTCTGTCTGTAGCATAGGCGTAAGGCAGAAAGTAATTCACCATTGCTTAGAGTATAACTCTAACATTATTTCCTTAATGATTTTGCAGGTATGCGGAGCGATGAAGCGAGGCTGCAACTGCTTGAAAGCTCGATGACGAAAAGCACCAACGAAGCGATTCGCCGTAACAGGCAATAATGAATTGCTTTCTTTTTTACGCTTATGCTATTTACAGCAGTGTGGCCTGTGCTTAGATTTAGTATTCATTTTTTTGTTTGTCAGAAACAATCTCAGTTACTCTCGCGGCTTGTGCGAGATTCAGCATTTTCACGAAATGAATAAAAATGCAATTTTCTTTAATTTTCTGTTTTAAACATTTGCACAACAATCTTATGATACCTTTGTAAGATGACATCATTGATGATTCAACGAACACTTAATCAGCAAAGTTTGGAAAAAATTCTGTACCTACAAAAGCTAAAACTTATTCAGCTCTACCTGTTGAGCGTAGAGTGAAAAATAGGTAACAAATTGGCGACCTCTGCGAAGTGTTTGCCTGCTAAACACAAAAGACCAGTTCTCTAGCATATTCATTGGGCATGGAGTCCTTCTCTGCTCTTAATTTTCTGAAAATGTAACTCAGCACAACAAAAACAGAAAGAAACTACTGAAATTCTGTTTATGACAGAATTTGAAAAACAGGTGCAGCAACTGCACTTATTGAAAACCAGAAAAACTGAAATGAAATGTGCCAGCAGGCACTTATTGAAAACGTACTAAAACTGGAAATCTATCCTACTATGTACAGCTGAAAGCCTGAAACTTAATAACACTGCTTCAAATGAATCCCGTTAACAGGGATTGGCAATACCTCACCATCCAGCTTTGAGAGTTGGAAAGCATTGTGTTCCTTCTTTGCTGTTATAACATAAGGGCCATCCCACATGGCGTCAAACTTAGAATGTTTGCCAGGCCTGCTTTTCAACTCATCCCATTTGAAAACTAAGTCACCTTCATTGAAGATTCGTGCAACTGATTTTCTGTCAAATGTCTTTTTCATCTGAGAGTGATGAATTTGAAGCTTTCTGAAAGCTTCGTTCCTGGTCTCGTCCAACTCTGTTAACTCAGCAAGCCTAACTTGCATTGGCTCTTCTTCAAGCAATTCCACTTCCTTTATGTAACTCAGAGTTGGGAACTCTATTGATATAGGCAATTTGGCCTCCTTACCATAAACCAAAACATATGGTGAAAAACTTGTTGACCGTTTTGGTGTAATTCTATCAGCCCAAAGGGCTAATTTAAGCTTGTCATGCCATGACCTCTGATTATCTTCAATTATCTTCTTGATAATCTTTATCAGATTTTTGTTTGTTGATTCAGCTTGTCCATTACCTTGAGGGTAATAATTGGACGAAGTGTTCAAATAAACATTATTTTTCACTGACCAATCTGAAACTCTTAAGCCAACAAAAGCTAAAGCATTATCTGAAATAATAGATTCGGGTGTACCAAACCTGGAAACAATGTCTTGATAAAAATTAAGGACTGAAGTTTCATTTGAATCCTTTAAAGCAACTGCTTCCGTCCATTTTGTGAAGTAATCTGTTGCTGTCAAGATCCACTTGTGACCTGCACTTGATGGTGGGTTAATAGGACCAATAAAGTCAAGTCCCCACTTTCCGAATGGCTGCTCAACCTGAATTGGACTCAGGGGCAGGGCTGCTAACTTCTGTTTTCCTACAAAAAGTGAACATTTAGCACATTTTCTGACATAAATATGTGCATCCTTGAAAAGATCTGGCCAATAATAGCCTGCCCTCATAATCTTCAAAGCTGTAGTACGAGGTGCAAAGTGACCTCCAGCAGGTCCATCATGGAATTCCTCCATAATTCTTTCAGTCTGATCTGGGTAAATACATCTGAGGAATACTCCATTGAAGTCCTTTTTATACAAAACATCATTTATTACTGCATAAGGAATTGCCTGCAATCTATAATATCTTCGTTTAGATTTATCCATACCTTCTGGGCAATCTCCAGTATACAAGTAATGGATCATTTGATGAATCCAATTAGCTGAAACAGCTGAAACAGTAGATTCATCTTCATTTTTTAGAACTGCAGCAACTTCTTTACTGCTGTTTTCTTCATTTTCTGCAAGCTGTTCGCACAGTCCTTTACCTCGAACAAGCTTGGTAACTTTTATGCTGATGTCATACTCCATAACTTTGGTTATCCAGCCTGCTCGCTTGTCATTAATGTCTTTATTCAGCAGAAATTCTTTGACTGTTGGGTGAGCTACCAGCAGATTTATCTTATTATTGGACAGCATATGTCTGAATTTCTTCAGACTTCTTACCACGGCAAGTACATGTTTCTCAACGAATGAATATCTTGTTTCATAGTCATGCAAAACTTGACTGAAAAAAGCTATGGGCTGTTCCATACCTTCATTATTTTGCTGACAGAGCATTGCGGAGATGGTATCCACTCCTCCGAATGCGTACAATATGAAATCCTTTTCGAAATCAGGATTTATAAGAGTAGGGGCCGCTGCAAGTGCCTCCTTAATCTGTTCAAAACTGCTCTTTCCTTCTTTTGACCAGCTGAATTGAATATTTTTCTTCAGCATGGCTGTCAATGGCTGTAACAAGGCTGCAACATTTGGAATGAACCTCCTTACGAAGTTAATTCTGCCCAGGAAACTCTGCAACCCCTTTTTGTGAGCGGGCAGTGGTAAAGCCAGTATGGCTGCAATACGTTCTGGGTCAATAGAAATGCCATCCTTTGAAATGATATAACCCAAAAGCTTACCTTCGTGTACAGCAAAAATACTCTTCTTCGGATTTAATGAGATTCCATACTCCCTACATCTCTCAAAAATTTGTCTAAGGTGACTGAAATGATCATCAGCACTACGTGAGAAAACAGTAACATCATCCAAGTAAACAAGAACAAATTTGTTAATCAAACCTTGGAGAGCCATATCCATTGCTCTCTGAAAAGTGGCTCCGGCGTTTGACAGTCCAAACGGCATTTTCCTGTAAGCCATCGTACCCCACTTGGTGGTAAAAGCTGTCTTATACTGATCCTCCTCCTTCACCAAGATCTGATTATAACCCGAATACCCATCTAGTAATGAAAACCTTTCTGATCCTGAAACAACCTGCAATATTTGTTCCATTGAAGGCAATGGGTAGTGATCTTTGAGTGAAGCTCTATTTAGATCACGGAAATCAACGCACAACCTTATCTCTCCACTCTTCTTCCTGACAGGCACCAAATTTGACACCCATGAAGTGTGCTTGATTGGAAATATTATGCTACCTTCGATCAACTTATTTAATTATGTTTTCATCAGTTGTTCTAACTTCAGGTTCAGAGGCCTCTGCTTCTGTCTCACCGGTTTTGCATTTGGCTCGAGCTCAATTGTGTGCTGAGCTAACTCGGGATTAAAACCCTTCAAATCTCCATATTGCCAAGCGAATATGTCACTGAATTCTTGGCAAAGTAAGATGAATGCTTGCTGCTCCTGAATTGTGCAGATTTTCCCAAGCTTAAGGAGCTTATCTTTGAATATTTCTATTTGTTCATAATGTTCTTGTTTCACTGTGATACCAGATTTATCTTTCCTAACCTGGTCATCAGTGTTGAAAATTGACTCAAGAGTCACTAACCCTTTTGGCAGTTTATTATACTTTAACTGCATGATTTGATCACCATATTGCTGATCAAACTTACGCTGGTTTCCAGCAGAAAACTCAGCCTCCTCCATCAGAAAATGGCAGATTTGTTCATCACTATCAAAAATTTGCCAACTTATGTTATTATCAGGTACCGAAGGTCTAACAACTACCTTCACGTACTGCTGTACCTCCACATTGTGAATTTCAGTTGGGATATCATACTGTGACCCTAGAGCAGCAAGTTTATCAGCTTGCTTATTCTGCAGTCTGGGCACTGATTGCAGATTAAATGCATCAAACTCCTCAATTAGGTCCCAAACACGATGTTTGTATAATTTCAGCAAGTCATTCTTTGTTAAATTCAGGTTTCTAACTTGATTTGCTATTAATTCTGAATCGCCAAACACCTGTAAGCACTTAATCTTTCTTTTTCTGGCCCATTCTAAGCCATGTATTAATGCTTCATATTCAGCAACATTGTTAGAACAGCTGAAAGCAAATCTAAACGCTGAATAATACCTGTCTCCTTCAGGTGAAATCAGAACAGCACCTCCACCAGCACCAATTTTACTCCTAGAACCGTCAAAATAAAGCTTCCAAAGCTGTTCAAACTGCTGTACTTGCTGTTTTTCTTCCTTAACCAGATTCGGAATAATTGCATCAGGTTCTCGAATCATATAAACGCCCAAACCTACTTCGTCTATGAGATTGAACGGATCAATCTCATGATTCTCGGCTTCCCACTCATCTAGATTTATGTCTGGTATGCCTTCTATAGGTACAGTGGGGTCGAGAGTCACGGATTGCTCCTCCTGATCATGGAAAGCTAGGTTTGCGTTTATGGGGTTCGGAACATAAGGTTCAATATGGTCTTTAGCTAATGGTTCTGATTTAATGGTAACTCTGGTACCGTATCTGGTTCTGAAAAACATATGAGACCAGTCCGATGACAAATAACCACCTAACTTTGCAGTGAAATCTCTAGATAAGCAGATGGCAAAGTAAGGTGGGAGATCAATAACATAAATGTCCTGTGGTATTTGAAAATTTGGACATGCATGTAAAGTAAGGGGCAAATTTTTGATAACTCCTACAGACTTAATAGCTGTACCGTCTAATTGAACTACCCCTTTTGACAAAAGTTCATACTCGAGACCTAACTTGTCTACCAGCTGCTTGGGCATGATTGAGCTGCTTGCTCCACTGTCGATCATGCAATTATGCACTATATTCTCACCAATTATTAAACTGACATAAAAAGGAAGTGGTTTTACCTCTTTAACTGGCTGTACTTGCTTTTGATATGAACTGTTTGCAAGAACACTTGGCTGTTCTGTATTCACTTTGTCAGAAATTGATATTTTAGCCAATGCTTCTTGCAAGCTTTCTTTTTGTCTAGGCAAACGTAATGCATCTATCATGGTGATGCCAACAGTTGTTTTTTTCATATGCTCAACGATATTAAAGGAAGAACCACCAACCTTTTGCTGTACCTTTTGAACAGCAGCGTCTACTTGAGCTGCTTGAGGCTGAAATTGAATTTTGGGCTGCTCCTTTGATGATCCAACTTGTTGTCTTGTTAAAACATGAACATTCTGAGCTGTTGAAGGCTGAACCTGCCCCTGTTGGGCTGTAAAATCTTGATTTTTCTGGTGAACAGAAGGCTGTTTGTCCTTTTCTGCTTGTTGTTTATCAGGGACAGCTTGCTGTCTAAGGTCAAATGCTCTCTTTTTGGCCCTCGTATTGGCTGCAATAGAAGCGGCTGACTGATTTTGACCTTGCACGTGATTAACTCCGCGAAACTCACTTCCTTGCCAGTTCATCATGGCAACGTCAAGGTCAGTTTGCTGTTTCTGTTCATTCTGTTGATCACTATCCTCCTTATTTGTTTGTTCAGGAGCAGCATAACTATTTTGCACCATGAGTGCTTGATTAATCACCCCGTTCATGCAAGTAGCCTGATTATGAGGCTGATTGCAGGGATAACACCAAACATAATCCTGCGCTAAATTATTCTGTATTGGTATCAGCTCTTTTGAAGAGCTAGCAGCAGCTGGGTTAAATGGCTGATTAGGCCTAAAGTTAAAATTTCTCTTTTGTCCCTGGTAATCAGCTTGATAGGCAGGCCTATTTGCTTGAAAGGATGATTGATTAGGCCTGAAATTTTGACCTTGCTGATTTTTAAGACTTACTAAATTGTTACTCATAGTTTGAAGTAACTTGGCCATTTGCTGTTGGTCATTCATTAACTGCTGTTGGGTATCTTTTAGACCTTGCAAATCAGAATTTGCTGGAACAGCATTATTTTGTACTGCTGCTTGAAAACCTAAGGCTGGAACAGCAGGTATAGCGGCTATTGGAGGTACATGGATGGGCATGCATGGCTGTACTTCAGGGAAAATTGGCATGGGAGGTCTTGGGGCAAGTTTACCAGCTTGTATGAGGCAATTTTCAGCTCTAATGGCAATGTCATATGCTGCTGGTAAGGTTAACCCACCCATTGACTGTATCATTAAGGCAATATCACTGTGCAATGATCTAAGAAAATACAGAAAAGCATGATCAGGAGTAGGCCTTACCGTGGCTGGAATCCGATCCCATGTCCTTTGGAATCTGAAATTAAAGTCCATCATTTGTTCTTGTGGCGCTCTCTTAATAGTCGTCATTTGTTCAACTAGAGATAAATGATCGGACTTGTCTGAAAATTGCTTCGTCAGCTTGTCTCCTAAGTCATCCCATGTCGGGACGCTACGAACTGGTAAGCCACGAAACCATTGAGATGCTTTACCCTTGAATGATGCTGCTAACAATCTTAAAGCCACGTTTTCTTGAGTCACATGGTGAACTCCACATAATGAGGCTACGTCTCTAATGTGCTCAACTGGCTAGTCTGATCCTCACCACTGAAGAAAGGCAAACTTTTCAGTGCTGCTACTGGTATATCATCATGCAAAGCTAAGTCTAACGGGCTGCCCCCGTCAAACGGAACAAAAGCATGTGCTCTAGCTGCCATTGGAACTGCTGCTTGAATAATCGGTACAGGCTGAACCGGTACTCTGTAACTTGGTGAAGCTGAGAAAGAACTTGGCTGTCTTGTTAACGATCTGCCTCTTCTTTTTGATGTATAAACGATTGGTTCTGCCCTTCGAATCGGAGAAACTGATCGTTTTCTTGTAGATTTACCAGATGTTCTCCTAGTTGTCCTCCCTATTCTCTTTGGCGAAGACAGCTGCAAATACTCAAAGGAAGAAGAACTTCGTGTCTGAATTTTTCTCATAAGCTGTGTGCACTTTGATCTGCTAAAAACTGAGAAACGGAGTCGCCAGGTATATAAAAATAATCCTCTGAAAGGCTGGAATAAACTGCAGTATATACCAAACAGCAGCTTGAACTATGAAACTTTGCTCTGAAAAGTGATTCAGAGTCCCACCGGGCGTGCCAAAAACTGTTGTCAATTCAGATTGCACCCGAACGCTTGATTAATTAAACCTAGCAATCTGTTGAAACATGGAATGATTCTCAGGCCTGTGGGTTGCCTAATTTCGAGAATCAATCTCCAGAGAGGGCTGGTTCCCTGATTAAAAACTCCTAAAAAACTAATTGACTTGGCTGGGAAAGAGAAAAAGAACGTGCTCGAACTGAAAAACTAAAGCTATGAGAGGTGATTGCACCTAAATGATAATGACTTGCAATTATGACTCACAAAAAATTTCTTAAAACTCAAATCCACACAACCAGATTCAATAATTTAATCACTTGAACAATTTAAACAAAGGCTTGTGATTTAATGCACTATTGAAGAAAAACAAGGTTTTCACAACAAAACGTATTAAATCATTAATAAGCACAATGTATAACCAGTGATTACAAACTAAATTGCATACAGATATGTGAAAAAGACAGATAAAACTAAAGGTTTCAGAACCGAAACACAGCAATTCTTCGATCAAATTCTTCACAAAACGATGCTCGAAATCTAGAAGGCAAACTCTAAAGTCCTGAATTCAAAGGAATCTTCTGCAATTACGCACTTTTAACCTGTAATAAAACACTGCTATATTAATCTGAAAGCTGAGTTACAAGATTCTCTTCTTTGCTGAAGGCAAAGGCAGAAAATAAGAACTAAGATTGAAAAAGATAAACTTTTTCAATATATACAAAAAAGACACTCCAAAGTGCATGAATAGTAACTGAAAGTCATCAGAAAGTGAAAAGATGACAATTACAATGTGAAATCCGAGCACAAGTGAAAATCCCTGAAAAAGTGGCTCAAACTCATGTAAAAATGAGTGAACACCAACTCAAACTGGCAACCATAAAGCGTGTAACTGATCTGCAACTTGAACTAGACTGAAAATCCCAGAAAAAGTGGCTTAAAGCATGTAAAAACCACCTCGTTTGTATCAATCCGCCCATACACATTTTAAAACCCATCTTTCTCATGGTACCTCTCCAGTTAACAATTTGATATTAATTCGTTCTCCAGTTGACTTTATTTGTATCTGCATGGATCTCAGAAAGTCTTTATTTAATTAAATATTGAAAATAATCATTAAGTAATTATTTTAATATTTAGGCGATTGGTAATATCACTCTTCACTATATGCCTAAATATTAAAGTAATCACAAAATTACATTTTAACATTTAATTAAATATTTGATGTTTTATTAATCCATGCAAATACAAATAAATTAGTTTTAAAAAAAAAACAAAGTATTTCCTTAAGGCAGCTTCAAAATCTACGGGCCCCTTATGCATTATAGGTCAATTAACTTCAAGAGTTAAGACCACGTTGATAGTAAAATGACATGATTTATTAAAATCATTAACAAAATAAAAAGTCATCCTTGGTCGAATTAGGGCAAACACAAGAAATTGAACCCTAATCATTTCATCATTCACATTCTTGACTTTTGCTGAAGACTTCCCTGTTGCGCCGCCATGGAGGGTTTGGGCTTGATTTTTCTGGTGAATCTGGAAAATGAGACATTTTTTATATAAAAAAAATGTGGAAGTATTCAGGCGCGATCTCTTGTTCTGAGTGATATTCTTTCGTTTTTCTGAGACTCTGTGGCAAATCTGGGCACGAATCTATACTTTTCCTGGCCGCCATCATCATCCTGAGCCACGAACTTGCTGTTTCTATGAATTTTCTGCCATGAAGAAGTTCAAATCTGATTTATTTTGGGCGAATCTGCAGTATGACGTTTTTTTAAAAAACGTAGAGAGGCATTTTGGGGCACCATTTCTTGTTGAAATCGATGCTTAATCATTTCTTTGAAACTTGGCTGCGAACTTGGCACAAAATTCACGCTCTTCTGGTCACCATCTGATCTTGAGCTGCAAATTTGAGTTTCTGACTTCTTCAAATTCGAATATTGGAGATTTCTGGAGGTATTTTGAGATAATAATCTGATTTTTTTGCTTTTCCTGTGCATTTCTAAGAGCTTTCTTTACTTCTTAACGCTGCATTAAAAATCTTTGAAGTATTTTGACAAACAAAGAACAATCTTTGCTTTAAAAATTCGAATCTGTGTCTTTGTTCCTTTAATTCTGCAAAAATCTTCACTCTTGAGCTGATACATGAATATTTCCTTTTGTTTTTTTTTATATTTCTGAGACAGCAACTTAAAGACTTCTGGGTATTGTAAATAACATTTGATTTCTGTATTTTCTGTATTTGAAGCTTCAAATATTCATGATAGCAAGGAAAATGTATTTTCCAGTTCGAAAACTTATCTGGGTATATGCAAAAATTTCTCTCCAGGCGCATAACAGTAATTTTTGCTCTTGCCTTGATTTATTACTGTGACTGTAATTTATCCTCATCTGGGTATTCGAAATATTTGCATACATTACCATGTATCTATGAGACAGTAACCTTAAAAGCAATTTTGAACTTGAACCTCAATTTCTCCATGTTGTTCTTATTTCCTGCTTTCTGGGTATATTGTTAAACTGATTTTTATTTTTTCAAAAATTCTGGAACTTGAGGACCTCACGCCATGATTAGTAAAAGCTTTGAAAACCTTGGCATATGCTTACATACTTAATTCCCCTTTGCATTTTGACATACTATCTACACAAGCCCCAGTCATCATTGTTCTTCTCTGTACTCGAAAATTTTCTGTAAATTGCTCAACTTGCTACTATTCATGGCTTAAGGCATTCCTGTGTTAGCTTGACTTTTGATATATGGCTTTAGTCATGCTTCCAGTTCAGTCATCGAAGCTGTTATGATAAATGCCCTTTCTTGACAGGAGGTGAATGCTTGAGATTGCTATTAGTCTTTCTACTTGTGCACTGTAATCTAATTTTCTCCATTGTCATGCTCCTCAATTTTCTGGTAAAATCATTAAAACTCCTGTAGCATATAGCATAGACTCAAGCTTCCTCGGTATATGAACTGTTTCCTTGCTTCTTTGAACAACATTCTATCTTCTTCTTTTGTTATTTCTGTAGTTGAACGGTTATAGAATCATTTCAAACACCTGTGCAGAGATTCTGTATTTAGATTTTCATGACTCTTGTTTACATTATTCAACTACTGCTGTGCATAACTCGTAAGCATTTTTCTTTCATTCTGTGCCTAACTTAGTCACCAAAAATTGCTGTTCTCCCAACCTCTAAATCTAGATAACCCTGTTCATGACTATACTGTGTATGCCCTTGTGCTTTGGTAAATAACCTCTCATTTAACACCTACAATCATTGGATGATATATAGCTTTTCCTTTTGTTTTGAACTTCAAACTGGCAGAAAGTAAGAACAGAAATTCTCTATGAATCTGGAACAACGATGTTTGGGACTGTCAACATCCTTTTATATCTTGTATTGACTAAAAAAAAAACATTGTCATCATGAAGGTGCTGTAACATATCTCTTTGTGATGGATAACTGGTGCCTTCGATGTGGCTGTTTATGTTGCTGAAAAGAAAACATTTCCATATGGATCAAATACCACTCTTTAAAATGTTGATTTCATATAGATGAGGCTGCACCGCTCCATAAAATAGTGATTTTCATGCTCTATATAAATCACTGACTGCTCTTTTCATTTTTCATTGGGCATTCTATCTCACAATGAGAAAGTGTTACATTTGTATTACCTTAACAATGATTCTTTAACTGTAAATGCTTTATTAAAACATCAAACAACATTGTTCTTGACATTGTAATTGCTGATCATGAAAATTCTCCTCATAACGTTGGAATTAAACTGTTATCTTGAGTCTTCTGTAGACTGTGCATGCACTTGATGGTGTAAGAAACAAAAATAAAATGCTGAATGCTTTGTTTACCTGCCATGATACTTTACTGTTCCTTTGATTTGTGAGCAAAAGACAAATGCTCAGTCAGTTCCGTCATGCTGATTTAGACTGTTTTTATCATTTGATATTATAGCACAGTAATCCTTTCTTGCTCTGTAATTGAAAACCTGATATGCCGGGCTCAACCCTTGTGGGAGCCCGTTTTACTCCACATATCAGCTGAAATGAATTCGAATATGAAAAACCTGCTCCTGCACACTGAAACAAACATGTTAGCAAAATAAAAGAAGCTGAAAGCTTCCATTGTAATATGTTTTTCTGCTGATTTCTTGCAATCATCTGATGAATGCTCGGTTTAACGCAAATTACATTTCTGTCTGTAGCATAGGCGTAAGGCAGAAAGTAATTCACCATTGCTTAGAGTATAACTCTAACATTATTTCCTTAATGATTTTGCAGGTATGCGGAGCGATGAAGCGAGGCTGCAACTGCTTGAAAGCTCGATGACGAAAAGCACCAACGAAGCGATTCGCCGTAACAGGCAATAATGAATTGCTTTCTTTTTTACGCTTATGCTATTTACAGCAGTGTGGCCTGTGCTTAGATTTAGTATTCATTTTTTTGTTTGTCAGAAACAATCTCAGTTACTCTCGCGGCTTGTGCGAGATTCAGCATTTTCACGAAATGAATAAAAATGCAATTTTCTTTAATTTTCTGTTTTAAACATTTGCACAACAATCTTATGATACCTTTGTAAGATGACATCATTGATGATTCAACGAACACTTAATCAGCAAAGTTTGGAAAAAATTCTGTACCTACAAAAGCTGAAACTTATTCAGCTCTACCTGTTAAGCGTAGAGTGAAAAATAGGTAACAATTATAATTCTAAATCTCATCATAATAATCTTAATGATACTAGAAAAAATAATTCTTGAGAGGCCTCATTGTACTTATTGTGATAAAGATGGTCATTGGTCTAGCATTTGTTTTAAGAAATAAAATGATAAAAAGTCAATAAGGCAAAACAATCAACATATTAAATCTAATAACAATAGGTTTAACAACAATGCAAATCAATCTAGAAGAGCTTTTACTTGTAGTTATTGTGACCATTGTCATAGTATAGGTTAACTACACCTAATCCATAGGGATTTGAGATATATTTGATCCACTAAGCATTAATCCCAATAAGATATTCAAAATTCATCAAAACTAGGAAGCCATTAAACTAACATGATATAAACATGAAAGCACAACAAAATCCTACTCTAAGACCTCAAATTTTATCCTATTGGGGGAGTGGTGTTGCATTGATGTGGAATGGCGACCCTTTTCCAATCCCTTGGATAATATGGGCTTTGTTCCAATAAGTTTTATTGAAGAAAACTGATGAAATCGATTAGATGTGTGTGAAGCATGATGCAAAACTAGATTTAAAATGCTAAATACTAAGATGATTGATAAAAAGGATGCAATCTATGCTAAATGTAAACAAAATTCAATGATGTAAGCCATAGATTCCAAAATATGCTAAAATGGATGCAAGCTAAGTTACCATGGAAGCCATTAATGGATGCTTAAGCTAAATGGATGAAATTAATCTAATACGCTAAATAGAAGTGCTCAATATGGATGCAAGCTAAGTGTGAGTTTCAACAACATGACTTTGCTATCAAAAGATGGATCCATCTATCTCCAAATAGTGATCTATTTATAGGAAAGAAAATGAGAAATCAAGGGCTCAGATCTATTTGTGATATTAAGTCTAAACTCAATAATCAATTTCAAATGTCTGATTTAGGCTTATTACATTATTTTTTGGGTATGCAAATTTGGAAAACACCTAAAGGTATTTTCATTTCTCAACATAAATATGCTCAAGATCTCTTAGATAAATTTAAAATGAATGATGCAAATTATGTTTCTACTCCTTGTGAATTAGAAACTAAATTAATGGTTGATATGGAAAATCCATTTGTTGATATGTAAACTCCATTTGTAGGATCTTATAGTGTTGGTTTAGTTTCTAGATACATGTCTAAACCAAAACAAACTCATTTTAAAGTTGTATTTTTTTAAAGATATGTTAAGGGTACTATTAATGTTGGTCTCTCTTATGATGCAAATTGTGAATTTTCTTTAAAAGGTTATACTGATTCATATTTAGGAGGTGATCCCAATGATGGGAGATCCACTTGTGGATTAGGTGCAATCTCATGTAATAGTAACAAGCAACAATCTACTTCTCTTTTCTCTATAGAAGCATAATATAAAGGTTGTACAAATGCATCCAAAGAAACACTATGGTTAAGAAAACTTTTTGAAGACTTGGGTGTACCTCAAAAAGATCCTACACCCTTATATTGTGATAATCAAAGTGCCATTGCTTTGGAAAATAATCCATTTTTTTTACGCAAAGACCAAACACATTTCTCTCTAGCATCACTTCATTAGAGAACAAATTGAAGACAAACAAATTTCTCTTGTGTATTGTAAAGGTCAAGATCAAGTCAACGTAAATATTCTCACCAAACCTCTTTGTAAAGATAAATTTCTTCATCATTGTAAAAATCTAAGATTACAACCCATTGAAGGGTTTGATGTAAACTCCCCAAGTAAAGCTTAAGAGGGGGGTTGTTAGGAATTAATGTTTACTTAGGTGAAGATTATTTATTATTTATATTTTTTAATTATTTGTAGGAATATTCCAAAGGAATCCGTACAAGTCTTTTTTCTTAGTCGAGTATCCTCATACATGTGTGAGGATGACACATTTTTATATTTCCTTTTGGAGGAATATTAAGGGTTAGGTGTAGTCTCCTCATTAGGATCTTGACACCTTGCACACACATAAGATGAAAGGTGACATGCATAGACATTGGAGTTACTTATACAACTCCTTTCTCACCTCTATTTATTTGAGGTGATTCTCTCCTTCATATAAAGCATTCTATGCTTGAGCTCCCTCTCTCATTCTCTCATTGTAATATTCTTAGGCTTTATGCCATCTTCATAATATTGGGTTTTTTTCTTTACTTTTCCCCCTTACAAAATCTTGTGTCTCCTCTTGGATATTTGGTGTGCATGCTCTTGGTACTATTGGTTTTAATTTTGGATGGTAATATTTTACTTCAAACAATTGCTCTTGGATTATTAATTTCCATTTATTTCATTTATAATTCATTTCAAGAAGTGTATTTTCATTGGCTAGAGTGAAGGTAGGAAATAATACAAATTTTTATATTATGAGATAGAGAAGAAATTTTAAAGTCAAAATATTATTTTTAGAGAGGTAATATATTCTCTTATTGAACAATATAGAGAAGTGAAAAATGAGGTACAATCATTGCTAAAGACCAAGAAAAATTATAGTTCAAGTTGAACTAGAGGCTTAAGAGGCACTTGTAGATAGGGTTGATCTAGATGAGTTCTGAAAAAGAAAAAGGATCTCATGCTCCATTAGTCAAAAGGTCCATTTGCCATAAAGGAGAGAACTTGAAAGGTATAGCTCTTCATTTTTTTTTGTATTTTTACTTTATCTACTAATTTAATGATAAGCCTAGAATTGTGAAGAAGACAATTGAATCAAATGAGAGTCAGTCCTAGAAGAAGGTCATGGATGAAGATATGCTTTACTTGTAGAAGAACGTATGACTTGGGAGATAGATATATTTCCTAGAGGAAGGAAATCTATTGGTTTCTAATTATTTTTCAAGAAAAAACACCAATTCTAAGGGAAAAAAGAAAACACAAGACAAGTGTTACATTGGCGGTTGTTGTTGCACCAAAAGATCGACTTGTTAATGCTTGATACAACCGTCGAATTTATACAAGATCCACAAGAGGCAGTTAAGCCATGTCACGAACCTAAGCACAACGCTGCATAAAGAAGACCAAGGGACACACCATCTTGCAACGATCCCCCCAATGCAAGTGAGGGGTTCAAACCTATGACCTCAGCTCTGATATCAATTGTTACATTGGTGGTTGCTGTTGCACCAAAAGATCGACCTGTTAATGCCTGATACAACTGCCAAATTCATACAAGATCCACAGGAGGCGGTTAATCCATGTCACAAACCCAAGTGCCACACTGCACAAGGAAGACCAAGGGACACACCATCTTGCAACAATAATATTGGTGACAAAAGGTTATTCCCAACTTGAGGGAATATATTTTGGTGAGGTTTTCTCCCCCATTGAAAATTTAAATTTTATTATACTTTTTTTATTAAATAAAATGGAAGATCAAGGATTCCATCCCTTACAAAAGATTGAAGATGAAATAAAAATAAAAATTTCTAAGCAAGGATTCCACAAAAAAAAGATTAATAAAATACTAGACTAACAACAATAGTACTTAGGTTGCCATTTCTGGTGTTAGCGTCATGGCGGCCAGTTCTGGAGGCTCTTCAGATAAGGCTATGCCTGCACGAAGGAATAGTGATGAAAACTCTGAGACGAAGGTTGTTAGCTTTCATCTTTAGGAAAATTGTGGGATGGCCTAGCATGATAAGGCAGTGCGTGTGGAAGAAGGCTGGATTACTATTAAGGGCAAGAGAAAATCCTCTAGGCCTTCTTTTGACATGACTCTCCGTTCCCACAAGAGTAGTTCTAAATGTAAATCTTGATGTGTCTTGTTTGGGGGTTGGTTTTTGGCTGGCTGCAGGCTGTCCTTTCTGTAGCCTTGTTTTTGATTGTAAAGGGTTTCGGGTCCCTTCAAAACCTATTTTTACTTGAATAAAAAACAATAGTAGAAAAATAACAAAAATAAAGCATTAAGAACCAAAAAAGTAAAACCAACAACACAATAATAAATTAAAAATAAGAGTGTGCCAAAATGTGTAGACTTGACACAACATCCTACTCTTCAGAGATACCATGTAATTTTGCATATAGAGAATTCAAAATTTCACTTGAATATTTTGTAACATATTTTCTTTGGAGTTGACTCTATTTATTATCTTTTTATAAAATCTTCAAACTTGTAGTAGTGTAATTTAGGCTTCCTTTACTAAAATTGATTATGTTACCAACATAGTCCTCTAACTCTCTAAGTTTTCTTTTCATAATTAACATGCTTTGTTGAAGAACAACCATCTTCTTTCATTTGTGTAGCATATAATGTGGGGGAGCTTTAAACTTCTTATTCAATTCCTTCGCTTCCTTTTTTATTTTTAATTTGGCTATTTTTCACAAGGGTCTCAACCTTTTTAGTTTGGATATTTTTAGTTTTCTCAGAGGACTTATCCACTTTCTTCTTTATGTACAATGGCCTACTCATCGACAACCTACCTCTTTTTTTTAGGGTCTCCTTTAATTCCTTAGAACAATCTGGGGAATCTAAGATTATATTAACACCAAAGAAATCAGTTGAAGACACAAAGTTGGTTTTACCCTTACTTTTCTCCTCATCAAAATCAATTTCCTTAGAGTCAAAATTAACAAACTCACTATCATTATAATCATTATTCACTTTTCCAAAGTCACTTGGCTCATGGACTTTTCCCTCTCCCTTATTGCAAACTTTAGCATTCACATCTTCAACTAGTGGATTAGCCTTAGAATTATGTTTTAGGGAAAAGAGTTGTGAAGATATTCTATTTCCTTTAGGGCTAATACCAAAAACTTCCTTTTTTGTTTGTTTTTCCTAACATACTTTTTATCCCACGCAAAAATTAGTTTCTTCCTAGAGTCTTTAACTTGAGTTCCCTTCGCATAATTTTTATCTCATCCACCAACATAGGAAGAAATTAGTTTCTTCCTTGCTTCTTGAGATCATGAGTACCAACCTCCTATACTTACCAACCTCCATAGTTTTTACCATATCATTCTAATTTTTTGTATTAATTTTTTGGACAAGAGGAGGGGACTCCTTAATCACTTGTTTATTTTGCATGAAAATATTAGAGGCAAGAGTGTCCCACTTATTACTCTTACAGGTAGGAGTTCAAATGATCATCAATAGTGTTAGAGGTATTACTTAAATAAAAGTGATACAAACAATAAATAAGCCCCTGATGTAGGGGAAGAATAGCCCCGTTACATATGACCTCTTTTAGAGAACTTTTCAAAGAAGACAACACATAATAATGAACTCTAATTAAAAGAGTAAGACAAATTATTTTAAATAGGAAAGTGGTAAGTAAAAACACACTAAAATATGTCTTCAAAAGTAATATATCTTATCAAATTGAAACTAACCTCATTCCAAGGGTATGAAAGTTATTCTCTCTTGTACCCCTTTTTGGTATTTGAAAAGTTGCTCTTCATCCACACTTAAGGTATTAATAAATTATTTGTCCCTATTGCACCTCATGGATTTTATCTTCTTGCCTTTAGTAGTGAGGCTTGTAGAAACACTTATAATATCCTTTGTCACCTCAAATTTGACTCCCACAATATCAACCTTACCACTATTCCAATATTGTGCAAATTTCAAATTGAGAGGGAAGGATCATACCCTCTCACGACTTCAAAATAAGAATTAGTTCCCCCTTTACTATTTTTTTTCCATAATTCCCTATTTTTTTGTAACTCTTGGCATGATGAGGGTTCAAATTTGATTCTATGGCCATCTTTAATTCTACTTCCAAAAAGAAAGGAAAGTAGCAATGGTAAGCCAATCTGAAAGGAATGAATGGGAATATCTTAAACATAATGAATGAACCATGCCTTCACTTTAATATATAGGACCAAAATATTATTTGAACAACCAACACCATAACTCATATCATACAAATCATTATTGATTTCCTTATTTGTAAAACCATGGCTTGGGAGTTCCTTCATTCCCCTTTTAAAATTAATGACTACCCATATGTGATGAATGCCATTCAAATTCAAAGTTAATATTTTTGCAAAGTCATAGCATAATGATTAATCATCACTTGGGAACTCCTACTTTCTCCTTTTAACTTAATGATGACCCATTTGGAAATAACTCTCATACAACTTCAATTTTTTTTTTTTTTTGCAACATCACATGTTAAGATGAATCATTTATATAGATATTAGATATAGTTTTTGGAAGACATGAAACTTGCCTCCAACATCTTGAACCATCTAAATTAATAGCTTCATTGACTAGCCCACCAACCATCTAAATTAATAGCTTCATTGACTAGCCCACCAACTACTTTGTTTCCTTCCCTAAAGACATCAACAAAGAATAGGAATAATTTAGTAATTAGTTGTTTCAAATTTGAGACATAAATCTCCAATTTCCATCCTAGTTCTAATATACCATTGATGAGACTGATGATGACTTTTTAGTCTCAATATTTGTCTAAATTTTACCAATCCCCAATGATCTAGCAAGATGAAGACTCCAAAATACAACAACCACTTTTGCTTCATTATTAATTTTTGGCCCAATGTTACCCACATAAGCAACAATGAACTCACCCTTATCATTCCTTATAATCCCTCCACCACTTTCATTTCATAGATTACCTTTTGAAGCCCCATAAAATTAATTTTGACCCATCTAGTCGAAAAAGTCTTCCACTTTATTTCCTTTCATAGTCTTTGTTTATTGAAGTCTATCTTTTGTAGATCTTTATTTATCCCCAATCCTCTAATGATTTTGATTTCTTGGGAAGTAGGAAGACATAAGAGTTTTTTAGGATCATAAACTCTAGATTATTTGCAATAGATCTACAACTAAGAGTGCAAATAATATCTTCATTTTGAAATTTGTGCTTGAATATTTGATTATTTCTTTCTTTGTGAAATCCCTAGATAAGATATAGAGGAAATATTCCAAACTTCCTTTAATACCAAATGAGAAAACTGGGAAGACCAACAACCATGGAATACACCTAGAACATTCAACATCACCCAATTAACCTCAAATTTCTTAATTAAAACTTCACATATCTTTTGAGTGAACCTACTATGGAAGATAGCCATCATCAACAAACACAAGTTAAATCTTGTGGGCTCCATTTGGAAATATAGAAGTTTATCATGGGAATTCCAAGATTATCTCCAGATTTGAAAATTAAAGATCAGGAATTTGAGATTGGGTTTTTTCTAGGAACCAAGATATAGAGTCCTCCCAAGAATATCTTGTAAGGTGCAATGATGCTTCTTAAAGAAATCAAGAAGGGCGGTGTAGGAGAATAAAACTTGCACAAACTCTTTTCATAAAACTTGATATGCTAATCACCTTGATCTTTATGCAGTATTATGGTTGGATGCATATCTTTTAAAATGGACAAAAAACTTTAATTTTTGTCTCACATGCAACAAAATTTCTCAGCACGGTGGTTACAGATATTTTGCATTTACATTGAGAAAATCAACAAAAGTTATGAGTTCTTCAAACATTCATCCAAGAAATTAGGTGATACATGAGAGTAGTGGCCACATACAATTGCATACAACCCAATGAATTCCTACTACATAAGAAACCATGATATTAGATTGAAAATCAATGGTTCTTATTTAAATTGTCTTTGATGTAGGAGCATCCATGGATGGTTGGCAATTTTGTATCAACCAAAAAAAATTCAAATTAAAAATTTTCATTTGCATTTCATGTTAGGAGGCTAATTTTAATGAGTTGAGCATAATTATATTTAATTAAATAAAAATCATTTTTGTTATGCAAGTTAGAAAGTGGAGATAGTGGAGGTGTAGTTAATTTTTTTTGGAAAAATCAGAAAATGAAAGCTTGGGTGTGGGTTTGTGGGAGTTACAAAATGACATGAAAAATAATTTATTGATTTTTCTATTATTGAAACCACTAATTCTCAAGAGGGGGTCGCGAGTTTTCCAAATGGGAGGGAAAATTTGATTTTTTGATTTTTGGGGAGAAGGGTTTTGTTGCATGTTTTGGGCATTCATTTGTGGCTACAGGTTTGGAGAGGAGAGAGCTTGGCGTGGCTTTTTTGAGAGGTTATTGAAATGTTTTGTTGCAGGTTGAAAGGTTTATTGCAACCATTGAAGGTTGAAGACACCATTGTTGAGGATTGAAGAGTTATGATTGTTTGCAAGTGAATAGTGCAGATTTGGAGGTGCTCATGAAGCACAATGTAGTTTGCTTTTTGTTGTAGCTTTATTTTTACTTCATTTCTAGATTATGTAATGGGCATATGTTTCTTCCCATCAGTCATTTGTTGACTGAAAACCATTTTGTAATCATATTTCTTTAATATGAATACCTTTTGTTGTAAAATTTAAAGAATTTCATGAGACTATGTTGCAGATTTGTATGCATTGTTGAGATTGATCGAGTGTTTGATTTTTTAGAAAAGAGGGTTGTTGAGAACCCCTCTTTCATTAGTGGTATCAAAGTAGGAAGATCCTGAGTGTATGAACATACCACCAAAGAGAGGCAGTTTACACCAGGATTGTGAGTGTGGGTTGTGAGAAAAATGAATACAAGAGGAGCTTTGCATGGTAGA
>VDFB02103512.1:0-11633 GCA_007258455.2 Sequoia sempervirens | reverse complement strand
GATAGGATGGGGTCCCAAAGGGACCAACAAGGTTTAGTCATCCTAGTCAACAAAAGAATGGTGTTTCTAGAGTCCCCTTCAATGACTTGGTTGGAAAAGCCAGCATTTGTGGTAATTTGAATACCATTGTATACTAATATTCATTGTTAGGATATCTATCAAAGACTTATTTTATGATAACATGGATGTTTTTAAATTAAATGATTTTTATAAAAAATACTAATTTATGAAATTAAAATTTGAAGTAGGAGGTAGAGAAAGAGAAAATAAAAGGTGAAGGAAACTCCAAAGTAAATGAAAAGATTCTTGACCAGTAGGAAATGGGAGAGGATGACTCATAATTACTATTTCTATTTTGTATATTTTTGTTTAGACTAATTGTATTATCTTTTGCCTATGCTAGGTTAACTATTGAATTGCACATTATAGAATAATTGTATTATCTTTTGTCTATGTTAGGTAAATGGTAAAGAAGAAACAATTAAATTTTGTGAAATTAATTGGACACTATATTATCATCTGAATGCTCAAGAATATTGCACTTATATTCTAGAGAAATTATTCAAAATTTAACATGTGATTTTATGTCAGTAATGTTAGAACATAATGATTTACTAAGAGGGGGGTGAATCAATAGATACTAAAACTTTAGCCTTCAAACACCTTTATACAGATTACTTTCTTAGCTCAAATACTTTGTGCAAATTTCTTTCTTAAAATATTAATGTGTAGATTGAAAACTAAATATGCAAACATAAGCATGCAAATAGACAATCAACACACTCATGCCCACAACACCAAATATATGTGGAAAACACAAGATGGGAAAAACCATGGTGATAAAAACTACCTAAGGCTATTGCTCAAATCTAGCATCACAAATGAAATCTCTATTACAATGTTTAGGGCTACAACCCAAGGAAGCTTCAAATCCCTAATTTAGAAGCTACAACTTCAAGGATGCTACAACACCCTGTTTTAGGAGCTACAATTCTAAGGAGACTACAATCACCTAGTCTAAGCTACAACTCAGTTCAATGAGGCTACAATCTCAATAGAATTACAAGTTCATATATGCATACAATTTGGTTCTACACGACCTAAAAATGCACCATTACATTCAATGAATTGTTGCACACCCTACAACTTACGAGTTGCTGCTATTGAAGTTGCACTCTCAACAACACACCCCTGAATGCAAAACCTAGATGATTATCTATGTTGTGTCTAGGTCACACATGTGTGCATTCACTATTTTCACTCGTAGCTATCTCTCCTCTTTTCTTCTTGTAGATACAACCCATGGACAATTCTATGATCATCTTCTTTTTCTTCTCTCAACTAATCTACAATCATTGCCTTGAGATTCTCTGTACCACCTAGATCTTCTCAAATCTTTTGCTAGGGTTTCCTTCACTTGCAAACTTCACCAGAAAACTACTTGTACATCAAGCTACACACCATCATCCAACTCATCATAAAGACATATGCTAAGGTTTATCAGATATCACCATACCTCTGCATCAAGCCATACAACTTTTAATTCTAATATAAATAATTTTTCTTCATTCTCTCTGTCAAATCCTAAAATCTAATTGTGTACTCAATGAATTCTCTTGACCATTCAATTTGATTCAATCTCGATCACCTTTGCAATCTTTTCCACTTCCTTGAAGGTCAAATCTTGATTTACATTGGTCACTTGGTGTAGTTGGACCAATTAATTTCTTCTTCTATGTCGATTACCAGTCAAAACCCTCATTCATATAGTCATGGTTGTTGTAAATCTTTATCTTTGAATTTGGGCCATTGATCTTCTCTTCACACCATGAACTTGCATTCCTCATTCATCTCAGCACCTTTAAAGTCCAACCATTTGATAAATTATTTTCAAATCTCCATCGTTGATCTCCACTAACTGATGATGACTGTTGGATCAATTGCCAAACAATTTGTATCATGGATCTCCTCCATACACTGCTTTCCATATGCAGGGTCCATTAGAAAGGTCATTGCCACGTGTCATCCTTTCATTCGCTCTCTGACTGTTCGTCATCCTTACCTTATTGGGTCCCACAGTTGGCATCCATTCTCTCATCACCTTATCGTAGGGACTAGCTCCACAGTCTTGGCGATATCACTTTGTTTCACTGATGAAGGTTACCATCGCTGCATCGAAGGGACTGCCTTGAGAGTCCTATCGATGATAGAATGGCACTCTCATGAAAACAAAAATCCCCAATACATCATTCCAATGTGGGGTCCACATGCTGTCATCATATGTCCACGTGTCTACATTGTCACCTTCCACTATCTGGTCTTACCAAGACTCTACAATGAGCACTATTTGATCTCCAAGGATCAATATTCACTGTTCCCTACTAGCCCCGCAGTTCTTCATCGGGCCTCATTGAATTCTCAGTGGGATATGTGGGAAATTGTTGCATATACAACTTTGACATCACCAAACTCCATCGTCAGCCTATTGGGTCCCACCTTCATCAACGGTCATCATGGCTGGGTCAGTAAGTTAGAGGTTTCCAAAACTTCACAACCCTCAATTTGTGGTTCTAAAGTTCTAGACTTCTGTGATCTCATGGTCCTGCCATAGCTCTAGGTCCCACCACAGTTATTGGACCATTGAAGGGACTGTGAACAAGGTCCCACCAAAAAAATTCACTCACACTGATAAATCTCTCCTTACTCCTTATTGCTCCATTGAAGAGAGTCCTTCTAGACTCGTATCGATACACGAGTGTCTTGCTAATGAAATGATCATCGGGTCGTCAAAGAGATGTCTGCTTGACTCCTATCAACATTGAATTGTCTCATCAATAAGATAGTTTTTGGGCTTTCAAAGAGACTCCAGCTTGACTCCTACTAATACATTAGTGTCCCACCGAACTGATGGAAATGTATAACTTTAAAGTGCTAGGTAGAGGGGTCGGTCACCTCCACAGGATGAATGACATAAGTTATTACTCATGTGACATGCAACCTGCAATGCCAAGTCACTGAAAAAATATAATTTATGTTCACGACGCCATGACTGTAAACCTATTAGGGTTTATCTGTAAACCCTAATATCGCCCGAGAGCAGAAATAGTTAATTCTTGGGCATATTCATCAACTATTGGATCTACAAAGCACATCACTCGAATGCTCTCGAAAAACCCATATCTAAACTATAGCCTAATTTACCGTCAGATCCACCACTCTCACATTCATCCTTTGTCATCATGCCAACTATCTCCTTTGCATGATTTTCTCTTTTGACATCAATGACAACTATATTCCAACAAGTAAGAAGAACCAAAATGCGATAGAAAATTTGGTAATGTGGTGAAGGAAAAATGACCAAGGTTGAGGTTAAAATGATCCCTAAATATGATATGGGAATGGTCACTAAAGAATCCTAAAAAAAAATGTGAAATTGTTAGGGTATTCAATTTTTGATGTAACAAAGGGGTTATCATATAGTAGGTCTAGTTGTTGATGAATTAAGTGTTATTTTTATCTCTTTTATTTCCCTATCAAAATACCTTTGGGAAAACCTACCTTGAAATAGAAGAGCCTAATGATGAAGCAAATATTTCCAATTCTTATATATAGTTTTTGTTGTTTCTACTATCTAATCATAACTTTATCCCACAAACCAATCTCAACATTCACTAGAATTAGGTTTTTGTGTTGTCTTTAGGATTTGTGGAGCCACAATTGTGATAAAAAATATAGTGAAAGTGCAATACATACACCAAATGTATTACTAATGTAATCTCTTCACTTTAGGATGAAACATAATCATTGAAGTTACAATCCACTTGTTTAGCCAATTTTTCATTTCTTAAAAAAATAGAACATGTCACACTCTCCTTTCCCTTCACAAAGGATAACATCTAATAAATATAAATTCCACAAAACATAAATCATTGGGCCACTTGGCTATATTTGGAATTACTCCTTTATAATGCAAGCCCAATTAGGCATCCACCTACTTTCATCTTGACCAATAACTATTTGACCCTTAAGTCCATGACATCTAGAAAATAAAACTACAAACAACTCTTTTTTGAATGGATAAATGATAGAATTCACAACAAAGAATTCAACCATTTTTGTTCAAGCATAGAGTAAAGAGAATACATGTGACTTTGTACAAATTTACTAATGTGCCAACACAAAAGTGAGAGTGTCTTGTAGAGCAAATATAAAAATAATTTTTCACCTATCATAATAAGTCAATGGTCAATTAGAAATAAACTACATGTGGGGAAAAGTAGGGACTTAGGCATTGCTATAATATTCCACCATCATTATAACATAAAATATTATTAAAATCGTAAAATATTTAATAAATGTATGTGGGGAAACAAATAAAAAAGGGTATCAATCATATAGCTAGGTAAAGACACAAGGATGAAACCCTAATTTGATTTTTTGGATTGATTGTCAATGTTAAGCATGCCAAAACACTATAAAGAGATAGAAATAGGTTATTACAAGAATGGATGTCAACAACACCTCTTGTTAGGGACTTAAATGTCCAAAAGGTACAACAAGAATCTAGAAGTCTCTAATAGAGCATACCAAATCAAGAAGATAGGGAGAAGAATAAAATAAGCCCACAAACTAAAATGCACAAGAATTACATATGTACAAATATAAATTAAACATAAAAGAAAGAGAAACTTAAAACTTAAAGGCTTGCAATGAACAACATTCCCACATATTAGAGACATGCAATTGTGACTAAGAAGATTCTAGCATACATATGAAGCTAAAATGACCCATACAAAAAATGTGATACACTATCCTTTACAAGACCTCTTGTGCCTAAAGGTTATAGGAAAACATACAACTAATACTTCCCTAAATCAAAAACAAAAATTTAGATTAGTTATCCCATTTTTTTCATTATAATGCAATTACTTCCTAGCTAAAATATAAATATTCTCATAAAATATAGAAAAATTCTCTAAGTAAACTATATTGGGTTAATTCTATAGGTCACCTAAAATGTGTAGCTTATCTTCTTCATTTGCACAAAGATCCAAATATTACTTCTACTATCAATTTGGTTAGCTTTAAATTAATGTTTGTAAAATATTATTGGACCAAGAAAAACTAATGCTATGATCAAAATAGAAAAAATCATATACACTTGAGTCATATATGTAGCCCAAACCATCATTTAGATCATTAAAGCTAATATGGAAAGTTGAGGCACCACATGTGAAGGACCTAGTTTTTCATATTGAAGGCTCTCTAATTTTTATCACATTCATTGTACATGCTATATGAGACTCATTTCTATAACCAAATTCATTAATAAATCTACTAGCAAATTTATTAATAAATAATGCTAAGTTGACTTTATTATTAGTTTATTCATCTTCTTTTGTTAGAACTTCTCTCTTAGCATATTTTGTATCTAATTTTTGGAATGCTACAAACCAAAGGAATGAATCATCATATACTACAACTTGGTCATTAGCATCACAAATATTTATAGCTAACTTATTAAACTAAACATACAAATCGAAGGGATTATCAATAGAAATAATTTTGAATATAAAATGTAACATCATTGATATCGTAATGGTTTCATCAATGTGTTTACCTCAATAATAAGCCTATAAAAGACTTAGGAGATTCATCTCTTTTGAAAAAATATTATACTTAAAGATTAAAGAATCCATGATAGAATCTCAAACATTCTTATATATCAAAGAACCCATACCTTAAGTGATAGCTTTCAATCATGAAAACATGCAATAAAGAATAATAAGAACCTTAATAATTTGATGTCTTCGGATGCATTTTGGTAATATCCTGCAACCAGGGCTTTCCATGAGAACAACATTTCTTTGAGGCATTCTGTCAAACAGTTCTCGTGCCTTGTCAATGCTTCAACATTTTTGCATACATGTCTACCAGGCCAATTGCAACTACAACATCTGACAGAATTCCTCTATTCATTTTCCTGGGATGAATGTCCATGCCATGTTCCAAAGCTCCCATTTTGGCAGAGGCTGGAGGAATACTGGCAAAGGTTGCGAGGGCTGGCTTTACGGCTGCCAATTGCATTTAGTTAAAAGTTTATAAATCCTTTTCAGTGAACACATTTTGTGTATATCCTGCAATCATAGCATTCCATGAGACCGCTTTATTTGAGGCATCCGCTCAAATAGTTCACGTTCCCTGTTTGTGCTTCCGCATTTTTCATACATGTCTACCAGAGGATTTCGAACTGTAATATCTGATAAAAATGCCGCTTTAGTTTGATGGATGTCCACACTCTGTTCCAAAGCTCCCATCTTGGCACAGGCCAGGAGTACACCAAATCAGCTTCAGTTTCTGCGACATGCTCTGCAGAGAAATCTTGCACTAGAAATCCTCCTGTTGCTGCTTCTGCTTGAGCGGGAGGGGCAGATTCAAAATTTAAATTCAAACTTAACCTGTCGCTTTCATTATCAACGAGTGTGACAGCATTGGGTGGAAGTTGCAGTGACCGTAACTGTCAGAGAGTCAGAAGAGTGCAGTGGAAAAGAAAACGGGAAACGGAAGATGAAAATAGATCAAAGAATCCGACCGAACGGTGTAAGAGTGGGACCCAGAGCCACGTAGGAAGTCAAACCTTAGTGTGTGATCTTTAAGCCGGGGTGATGTACATCTGGAGCGCCACAACCAGAAGCTTGAATTTGGCTGGTAAATCAGCCGCCGTTGCTTTGGACAAATCAAAAGGGGATTCGGATCGCTTGACCTCGATGATATTGAAAGTATAATCCGTGGTGTTGGGCAGGGGCAGGGCTTCAATCGACCATACCAATCCACTAATTTGCATCTGAAAATTAATATGCCGACGTCTAGGAATGAATTCCTTCAGGCCATCTACATGCCGAGAGCTCTGCCATATGACGATTTGAGTTTCCAGTTCCAATTCGTAGTCAATGGTTTCCATGTTAGAAACACAAATAGATTATAGTTGTGCTCATCAGAAATTTGCTGAATGCAATTCAGTGCCTTGTATTTAAAGAATTGATTGCAAGTAGATTTAAAATTTCTGCCCGTCTTGTCCATTTCATTCTACTTTCGTTGGCAATATCTACGAAATTTATTGAACGCGGATTTGCAATTTCTCTGCTCTTTCTTGTGTTTTTGTTATTATGCAAACAGGCGTAATCCTACAACACAGTCCGAACAAAAAAATAACAGTTATTAACAATATTTATTTATTTTAAAAAAAAAAGTAAAAAAAAAGTAAAGGGAGTTAATAATATTTATTTATTTAAAAAAATGAATAGACACATTAGAAATATTTATTTAAAAAATTCACCATCACTTTCTTATTTTTATCCAAAACATTATCAAAATTTTTAAGTTTCTATTTTAATTGAATAATTTAAAATTTTAAGAAATAAATAAAATAGATCTCCAAAATGATATATAGATGAATATTTAAGATATATATACTAGTTCATCATGTTTCGAATCATCCTCGAATCATTTATGTGATTCATCATAAGATAGGAGAGAGCTAAAGAGAAAATGATTTGTTGTAGACCAAGAAGAATTAAAAAGAGAGAGGTGGGAGGATAGGAAGGAAAACTCTAGTTCATGGACAAGGAATGACTAAGTCCAAAGAATAAAATAAACTAAAAGAGGAAAAAAAACTAAGAGACCTCCAAAACAAGTGAAATAAAAACCACTAAACTAGAAAAAACCTATTTGAAAAAATGGTTTAACTTCTATAAAGAATATTAAGATAAAAAAGGAGAGCTTTTAGACACTAAGAATTTAAATTGAAAAAAAAAATCATTAAAAAACTCATTAACTTATAATACAATTATAATAATATTTAACTATTATTATAAATTAATTATTAATATATTATTTTGAAAATTTATTATATTATAATTATGAAATAAATGAGAGTTATTCAATGTTGTATTTTGAGTTTTCAGAATGATTTTCATTCACACGAGACATTTGAAATATGTAATTATCTTATTCTATATAATATAAATATATATACATGCCCTCATGCCTTTTGATTAAAAATAAATTAAATTGTATAAATTAAATTTAAATAAGCTAAAAAATTGAATAATATATAAATTTTTTTTTCTATAAGTTCAATTAAATTAAATAGTTATTGAGGTTCATTATATTAAAAATAATTTTATTAGTAGCTAAAATTAACTTAAATTATTATATATCAATTAATGAGAGCTAAAATTTAATGATAAAAAAATTAAAAGATGGGTTATTTATTTTCAAGAGTTATTTATTTTCTTTTATTTTAATATAATAAAAAACTTAAAAAAATTTATTAATAAAAGGAAAAATGAAAATAAATAAATACCTTATTATTAAATGATAAAATTGAAAAACATTAAAGAATTAATAGACAAGAGCGGACAAAAAGACCACACAAAATAATTTAGAGGAGGAAACACCAAAATACCTAAAAAGAGAGGACAAGAAATACAAGAGGCAAGTTAATAATTAATAACATATGGAATATATTAAACAATATAGTCCCTATATGAATAGTTATTTACTTGCATTTTTTTTTTTAATGTCCTCTTTGTTTAGTCATTTTAAGGGAGAAGGGGAAAAATAACTTTCAAAGAGAGGACATGAAAAACATAAAATTATTAACAAATGGAATATAATTAAACAATATAGTCCTATGTTGTTATTAAGTATTAACAAGATAAGGAACTCAAGAAAGAAGGCAAACAAAGGGAAGCCCATAGGGAGAAAGAGGAAAAGAAAAAGAAGAAAAGAGAGGAATCAAGAGAGGGTGGTGATGGTGGTTTCCAAAATTGGATAATAATGGATGCCAAGAAGGAATAAGATTCCAACCCTTGTGGTGATTAAGGTTGGTGGGATGAAAAGCTAATTTGTATGGCTTCCTTGGGTTTCCTGTGAAAAAGTTCCCCTCTTTGCACAAGACTTGAAAGTTTCTAAATAAATCTGATGTTTGTTTTTGAAAATTTCGACAAGAGTTGATTTAGATTGCTCATGTTTGATGTTGCGCATGTTCTTTTGATTCTAGTCACGAAAAAACAACCTATTTCTACACCTATAGGGGGTACCACATGTTTCTTTTTATATTTCCTCTAGCTTGCTTTTTTTTGTTAGCTCTATCCCACCATAATCCCCATTATTAAAAGGTAAAACTAGTAGCATGATGTAAGGCCTTGATGGTGTAAAGGGCAATCACAATATCCTGCTATGTTTTTCCTTTACTGTTTCATTTTGTTTGTTTTTTTGTAGGCGTTTTTTACATTTCACGGATACCCCCTTTTCATTGAATAAAGTTCCCAACTTTTTAGAATTGCCTTCCACTTTTGCTCAATTTCTATTTTTAGCAATTTTGAATTTGAAGGCATGAGGGAGGCAAAAGAATTTATGGGAAAGTTTCATGATAGAAAAATAAGCACTTTGGTGAAAGAATCAAGTCAAGATCATTCCCGGTTTGAAATTTATTCAAGTTTTAGTTTCTATTTTTTTCCCTGAAAAAACCTTTTGTGTCCAATTTGAGGCACTAAATGGTCCCTCCTGTAAGGGCCCAAAAATTTTTGAAAAAAAAAAGTGGGTTTTAAGTACATTCTTCACTCAGAGACCTTTCCAATGGTTCAAATGGTTCGAAAAATGGAGTCCTGAATCAAAAGTTATGGCTTCTGGAAGTTGGTAATTTTTTGGAAAATTGTCTATTTTTAGAAAATTGTCTATTTTTAGAAAATTGTCTATTTTTTAAATTGTCATTTTAGAAAATTGTCAATTTTTTGAAAATTGTCAATTTTTAGAAAATTGTCAATTTTTGAATTATGACTCAATTTTTGAATTTTAAATTGTAATTTTCAACGCCAAACTGCCAAAACTCATAATTCAAATGTTGTTTTTGGCTTCAAACTGAAAATGGGCTATTTATGGGTTAGTTTCTGATTTGTGGGGAGCTTTTTGGGGAAAAGATCACATACTTTGAAAAGGGGAATTTCTATAGTTTCTGTAACTTGCATGTATTACAGAACACAAGGATTTGAGATCCTCTACATGTAAGATTTTCATATTTGAATAATAATAATATTCTTTGGTTGTGTGTGTGATTTTTTGTGTCTTAGGTTAGCACCCTCATCAGGCTTTAAGCCATTCATGTATAAATGTATACAAATTTTAATAAACATAGTGGTCTAATTTAGACCTTACAAATCCCAAATTAAAAATAGAAGATAAATTTGAGATGTAATTGAGGGGATTTATATGTAGCTCTATAATTCAAACAAGAAAGGTGGAATCAAAATTCCCATTCAATTCCTAAATAATTTTATGGACTTTGTAAACTCATGAAATCTTCAAGATATCATTCCCAAGAATGACAAATTTACTAAGACTAACATGAGATTGGGGTTTGAGAGGGTACATCCTTTACTTTGTAATGGAGACTAAGCTAATTATCCACTTCAACATGAGTTCTTGTTTATCCGGAATTCTAGATTGGATCATTTACACATCCAATTATTGCTTTTAGAAGGAAAAAGGTAGATAATAGTCATTCAAATTAAAAAATATATGGTTCAAAGACTTATATTTCATGGAAAGAATAAATGGATAGTGAAAATATGATCCAAAGTACATGATGGATTAAAGATGTTCATACTACTCAAAATAATACTTACATTAAGAATGATTTAAATCATTGAAACCAACAACAATTCAAAAACATTTTTCTGGAAAAAGAGTAAATGTAAGAGAAAATTTCCAATTTGAATGAAGAATTCATAGTGAAGGGTATGAATCAAGAATCCCATCATGAAGAAAAAATAATTATGACTCAACAAGAAGAAGTAATAGAAAGGAAATAACCTTTTTGGTAACATAAGTCCAAGTAACATTGGCTAAAAGAAGGTAACAAAATTACCAAATTCCGCCATAATAAAATAAAACTTAGGAAATATATAAATGGATTAAATTTGGTAGAATATGAAAAAAAATCTTGATGATTCCAAGGATATTTGTTATAAGGTTGTGTTCTTTTCAAACAAAACTTTTAAATAATGAGGCTCACTCATATTTGAGATTTTAAGAATTATTGTTGAAGAATATTTAAAAGATTGTAATAGAGGTTCATAATAAAATACTCATGGTTTATTTCATATAAAATGCGATCAAATGTTTCCTTTCATCGCTACATCTAGACAATATCCTTCCTAATTTCTTTTACAAATGTTGATGATTTAATGTAACCATAACAATTGTTTTAAGGAAATAAATGATATAAACACTTACTTTTAAATAGATTTGAAAATAATCAAAATAATAAACCTAATAATAAACCTAAAAGGGTTGGAGCTCTACCAGTCCAATTCTATACTTTTAAAGGTTGTACGATAAATTTACATCACTCTTGCTTCTTTTGATTGCTTTCATCATAGTACATGATTAATATAATAAATAGCTTGTAACCAAAAAAACAAAGCCTGACTATGGGTACCATATAACTTTTGTATTTGATGGGTGGGTTCACCAACAATTTACAGGCCTAGCCATGGGTACCAAATTTATAACAAATTGCTTGTAACCATAAAGAACAAAGTGAAAGAAGAGCATGAGACTCTTGTAAC
>VDFB02103510.1:0-81317 GCA_007258455.2 Sequoia sempervirens | reverse complement strand
AAAAACTAAAAGCCCCTATTACAATAGAAATCCCTCATATTTATAAAAGAGAGGGAAGAGTAAATCTAGGAAAGTTAGGTGAGCTAATTTAGGAAAATCTCACCTAACTTTGACTAAAGTCAAAATGTAATTTGTTTTCATGAAACTACATCTCAGATATTAGTGTAATTACATTTTGCAAAATGGCATTTAAGATGTCAAAAACTATTTACAAGATGCACAAAGGGATGCATCAGAAAGTCTAACACTGGAGATCAGGAATCTTCATGGGTCCTTGCTTGGGCGCGGAAGTCTTCATATTTCTTCCTGGTCTCCTACATGAATGTGTCATCTGGAAGAACCAAGATCAAAGGACATCAGCTTCAGGATCACTTGACGAGGTCTAGAGAGAAAATGCAAGGATGGTGAATCAATAGGCATTAGCAAAAAAAGTAGCATTGGGAAGCGCGGAAGCAAGAAAACGAGCAACCAGGCATCGTAAAAAATGTGGAGCAAAGAAACAGGGTCCATAATGGAAATAGAGCAAGTTTGAAGAGACTAAGTTAAAAACTGCCAAAAGTGTAAAGGTGTTAAAATTCAACACCATTGCACAAAAAATGACTAAGTCTGGAAAAAGTGCAAAGGTGCTAAAAATAATGCCATAGTAAAAAATTGGCTAAATCTGGAAGAAAAGTGCAAGGGTGCTAAAATTCAGCACCATTGCACAAAAAATGACTGTCTGGAAAAAGTGCAAAGGTATAAAAATAATGCCATAGTAAAAATTGGCTAAGTCTGGAAGAAAAGTGCAAAGGTGCTAAAATTCAGCACCATTGCACAAAAAATGACTAAGTTTGGAAAAAGTGCAAAGGTGCTAAAAATAATGCCATAGTCAAAAATTGGCTAAGTCTGGCAACAATGTGCAAGAGCGCACTTTTTTAGCACTTTTGCACA
Organism: Sequoia sempervirens; assembly: GCA_007258455.2. NCBI lineage: Eukaryota > Viridiplantae > Streptophyta > Pinopsida > Cupressales > Cupressaceae > Sequoia > Sequoia sempervirens. Next base: position 80,387 of record VDFB02103510.1, on the reverse strand, counting down.
TTTTTGAAAAATCACTTTTATGTAGGGGTGTTGATTTTTTGTGCCCCTGCACTTTCAACACTTAGCCAATTTTTGGTTGTGAGCAGGAGCACACTTTTTGGGTGCAACTGCATATTTCACAATTTAACTAAGTATGAATAGTGAGACTTCGTGAAGGAGCTCGTTTCAAAGGTCTTCACGAGGTGAACATAGGGGGATGCTCAAACTAAATTTTTGAGGCTTTGGAACGCGATACTTCAGGTGGCTCAAAATCACATCATTTTGGCGTGTTTTAATTTCATACTTAACCTAGGGAAACATACATGTTTTGTAGGGGTTATCTCAGGAGGCATCGCTAGATTGGGTGGATAACAATACATCATCGAAAAGCTAGTTTTGTCAACTTTCTAGTGGTGTGGGTCTTATCACTATTTTCTATTACCAATGCATTCTACAACATGTTGAAGTTAGAAGTGTTATTTTCAGTCCCAAGCTCATAACTTTTGGCCCGTTTCTTTGTTTTCCCAATTCCAACGACATTGAGATGGTATTTCAGAGCTCTTCACAACCATCCATGTCATTTTTGCAGATTACTCTCTAGGAATATTTTATTCATTTTTTGGTGTTTTCACACTCTGGTGAATTACTTGGAATTCTTATCTCCTAGGAACTTTTCGATTGCGTGGGATAACTCATTTTTCGCTAAACTTGTTGTGTGATGGGCTAGGTAGCTCTAGCATAGGCTATGGTTACTAAGGGAGGTAGTAATAAGCCTAGATTCTGAGTTGTTTGTGATCTCGTAATTGGCCTATGGCTCATACACCCTCTTATAGTTAGTAATTAAAATGGGTCCCACTAGGTGTGCTAGAAAAATAACTATCGATCCTTAAAGCTCACACTTTAAGGAAACAACCTTATGGGAAGTTCAGTGGATGGGGGATGAAGTGTGCTCAATCGACAATCTTGGGGTTTTAGAAATCAACTCTTCATTCTTGGTTTGGAGGAAAAGGGGAGAAGAAATGAACATAAGAAATCTAAACTAGGGTAATGCACCAAAGCTTTTACAACATTTCAAATCTCTCTTTCAAATAACAGAAGCATAAGACTCAAAGAAATGAGCACAAAGTGCCACAAACTCTTCATTGTTGAAAAGAGAACAAAATGCTTAAGGCCAAGTAGGCACAGATCATAACATTCAGATCTTTTTGTGAAGCACCCACCAACGTTCATTAGAGCATGATACACCTGAATTATTCTACTAGAACCTTAAATCCTTTACATATATTGCTCACTTAACCAACACTGTATGATAGCTAACCATAAATTATTGTAGGAAATGAAAGAAAACAAGACATGATTCTATTATCTACGATCTTAAGTTAGAAATCATAAAATCTAACACTTATAAAGATAAACTATTAATATTTATTCCCAAATGATACAAAGAATTTAGCTATCATAAACAAAAATGAAACACATAGAAGAGGCGAATTGGGCACAATCTACTATGTTCTATTCTCTATTGATTGACTGGAAAAATACAAAATGATAAGGTCTACAAATTTTTTTTTTTCACTGATCCTCTTAAGTGTTATTTTACAAAGATAGTGAACAATTACTACAAAAATTGTGAACCTCATTTACAAAGTTCCCGCAAGATTATATAGAGCAATCTCCTCAGGTGTAAGAGATGAAAATACTACTGAAAACATTCCCCACAACTCACCACTTGCAGATCCCCATCATGGTGATCGCTACTAGTGCTTCCCAAATAAACATCATGCTCCTGTTCGCCCAGTCGTTTTGACACTTGGATTGTCAATGATTTCTTGCTGTAACTGTTTGGACGAGTGGGCTTTGAGAAGCATTAGCGTGCACATCTTCAGACTATGACACGCAACAGCCTGATACCCACTTTTAGAATAACCAATGACACTTTTAATATCATTTCAGGCTCAAAATATGTTTGGGCTTCTACCCAGCTGACAAGTGGCATCTTTCGATGCTGTTCGAACTTTTCCTATTAAGAAAATTGCGTTTGAGACACGTGGCATGTTGGTGGGATTTTATGATGCATTCCTCCCACTGCCCATCAAAAACTTTCATGGTGTCAGCACGTGGCTCGCTCTGCCTCGAACATTCCAAAGAATAAAAGCCTTTGCAAAGACCATGTGGAGCCTTCATGCGCCTTTGCAAGAGAAAGAGGTCGTGGTCTTGTTTGTACCTATTCCATGCCAAAATGTGGCACCTTTTGATGTCGATATGCAAAGAATTTATATTAAGGTCCATGGGCTTACTTAGAAATAAGCTGAAACTGGAAGGGAAGGTTGTGGAGAATTCCAAAACATGAATAAATTGGGAGGCAAAGACTCTTAATGAAAGAATTTGGCCTCGAGCTATAGGAGATTTGATAGATACAATAACTTTTAATTTTCTTATCTAAATTTGAACAAAATATATAGAAATTTTTACACTTAATTGTGTACAAATTAAAAAAAATTATATTTTTAATTAGTTTTGTGTAAGTTATGTGACATTCACACTTAGTGATGTAATTTTTAAAATGCATCTATTTTGAGAATCACAAAAAAATAGTCAATAAAAATATAAAAAAGTACATGTTTTACTCACTCCTAACACTTTTTTTTTTGTATTAGAAAGAGTTTGAATTATTTACACATTGCTTACAACTTGACATCAGTCCGTGCTTGTTTCAGAGGCCTGAGAGCCTTAACATCATGTTTTGAAAACCTTTTTAAAGGATTGTCCCTGCTATAAACAACTTTTACATTACTGAAAGATTACAAAAAAAATTCAAATAATACTACGCCACTAACAAGCCAACACAATTTGGTAACTAGAAGAGTAAGGGGTTGTTTAAGTATCTGCTTGATTGTTGTTTCATCCACTAATTTCTTCAGCATCCTCTTGGTATAAACTATCCACCAACCTTGATTCACTTGGAGCAGCTTCTTCAGCACCGTAGACAATCAAATCTTCACTTTGGGGACCAAGTGGCTATGGGACTCTTTGTCTTCTTGGGCCGATAGCTTCATCAACCGCCTTTTGAAGATCATCAAACGCCCTTTGAAATAATTCTGCCTCCTCTATGTTCCACCAAGATGCATGAGGACACCTATTTTCATCTCTCATGATGGGTGCAGATCTCTCTCTAATTCTCTTCATGAACTTCTCCATTGACACCTCCACCTGAATTGACACCTGTAGAGAAACATTAAACACCATGAGTCTCTTGAAAGACTCAGTAAGTACCCTCTTATTGCCCTTAAAATTATCATCATTTCTCACCTTACATAAATGTCACATAATTTCATTAGAGAGACAATACCAAAAGGTCATGCATTCAAAATTAAGCTTAAGATTGCAAAATAAAACATTGTGCCAATTGATATTTCCATTGTTCCATATTTTTAATTTATGGCAGAATAAATACCAAATTTCCTGAGCATATATACAATCAAAGATGATGTGCTTAATGGATTCAAGAATCCTACACAAATTACAAATTTCAACATCCGCATGATTAGATTTAAAAGAGAGTTTCTGTAATAAAACTAGCCACCTGAAGCATGCCTTTTTAGGCTCCATAGAATGATGCCAAACAAAAGAAAGAATTTTTCCCCACATTTTAACATCTAGAGTCAGGCCCCAACACATATTAACATGCTGAATAACATAGTCATTATCAGTAAGATCATTGTAAATAGTTTTGGCTTTCACATTGGTAATATAAGAGCCATCTTTCCAACTAATAGCACAGAGAGTGTTAGTTTTATCTTCCATATTGTTGGGGAAGCACACATCTCTACAAGCTTCTAGCAAGGTTGAATAAGTTTTGTGAATAGAATCGAGCAAGTCAAAGTTCACTCGAAGCCAATCCCAGCATTTAGGTCTCCCATTTTCTAAAAAATCCTCAAAGGTTGATATCCTTTTTTGTTCTAGATTTTTGCAGAGCAGCCTTGAAGTAAAGCAAGAGGTTTCCCCTTGTGCTCCAAGTTCCACCAAATGGAACTGTGGAGATGGAATTTTATATTATTTTTAAGGATAACATTACTTGATTTAAGATGAGCATTATGTTTCGCCAACTCCCAAGCCTTCCAGAGACTCTTGAAAATGACTGAACCATTTGGAACCATAGGATGCTTATTGAGGAGGATATCACTAAGGGGTAGTTATTTCCAAGCTTTAGCCTACCTAGGGACTACCATCTGTATGTTGTTCCTCACCAATGCTTTCCAGGGCTCATTTCCCTCCAAGGATTTTAGAATCCACTTGACCACCAGGGCAATCTCTTGTAGCCTGAGGTCTTTCAACCCAATTCCCCCCTGTGCTTTGCTTAAACAACACCAATCCCATTTGATTGAGTACCTCTTTCTCCTGCTTTCCCATATGACCAAAGAAAACATCAGATGCACTTTTGGATGTTGATAACTTGGTAGCTGCTAAAAGGCCAGACCGATGCAAAGTAAATACTATAGGAAGACAATATTTTTTGGAAAACTTGAATTTTTCCTGCAAGAGAGAGATACTGTATATTCCATCCACTTAACTTTTTCTCAAGCTTCTCTTTTATCCAGGTCCACACTTACTTGAGGTTTGGGCTAACTACAAAGGGGATTCCCAGATACCTAACAATCTTCTTGGGTCTCCCTCATTGGAACTCATACCTAGCAAGCTAGTCACGAGGTGTTTCTTTCCATCCTAGGAAGGTCAATTTAGCTTTGGATAGTCTAGCCTCGAAGGCTTGACATAATAATTCCATTTTTTTCATTAAATAATCCACATTACTTTGCTCAAGTTCCAAAAATATGGAGGTGTCATCAGCAAATTGGACATTTACTAATTCTTCTTCGTTAGGAAGTTGAATCCCCTTTATTCTGGGAGAAGACGAGTGGTCTCTTAGTAGATAGAAAAGTGCATCTGAAGCAATGACAAACAACGCAAGGGCCAAGGGGCAACCTTGATGAATAAACCTTTGTAAGATGATTTTATCAGTTAGCATGCCATTAACATCAACCTGGCTTGTAGCATATTTTAGCAGAGTGTCAACCATGCCACAAAACTTTCCAAAGAAGCCAAAATCCTGAAGAAAAGTCCTTAGAAACACCCATTCTACCCTGTCATAGGATTTTTTGAAGTCTAGTAGCAGCATTGTAGAGTTCTGATTGGAGTTTTTAGTTCCTAGCTTGTGATTAAGTTCTCTAAGATATACCGCCCTTTTATGAAGCCTATTTGTGTGTTATTGATGAATTTAGGCAATATGATGTTCAGTCTTGCAACAATTACTTTAGCTAAGATCTTGTAGGAGACATTGAGCAAGGTTATTATTCTCCAATTCTTCACCATAGTTTTTTCTCCCACTTTTGGGAGGAGTTTAATTATTCCTCTGTTTATACTTTCCCCCAAGGACCCTTTATCAAGGGCTTCCTTATACACTTGCAGAAGTTCTTCACTCACCCAATCTAAGAATGTTTTGTAGAACTCAACTGGCAACCCATCCCACCCAAGGGACTTATCATTATTCATGGACTTAATAGCATTTAGTATCTTTGTCTTGGAAATATCCACATCTAGGCTGCAAGAGTCTTGATCACTTATTTTTTTGGGATTAGATTTTTGATGAGAGACCTGGCCTCTTGGGCTCCCTCAATCCCTTCCTCAGAGATAAACAGATCCCTGAAGTATGAGTGAAATTGGTTTAGAATGTCCTCTTGATTATAACATAATTGGGAGCCATTCCAGATTTCCCCCACCTATTCTTTTACCTTCTTTTCCTTCAGATAATTGAAGCAAAATTTGGAGCCCTTGTCGCCACAATTAAGCTAGTTTAGCCTAGCTTTGACCTTTTCTCCTTTTATCTTATGGGCTTGTATCTTCCTCAAGTTTTCTTTTCCCAAGACAAGAGCCTCACAGAGATTTTCATCCTCAAGGCAGCCTTGTAGCTTGGTTTCGACCTCTAGAAGGCAGTCCCGTAGACACCTTTCTAGCTTTCTACTGTCTAGGGCCCATTTTTTCCCAATAACTTGGAAGAGGATTCTCCAATCCTCCACATTAGCATTCCATCTCTCGATGGTGAAAGCATCTTTCAACATCCATTTATTTATTTCCCTTAGCAAGGCAATGACTTTTTAACAGTCAACATCATGCAGAAGGTGGGTATTCAACAAGAAACCTCCTTTTTTCCTTGCCTGATTTGCATTGTCTTGGAAGGGGATGAGGATGGCCTTAATAGGGTGGTGATCAAAGAGGGTGTATGGATAAACCTGCACCTACACCCCATCCTCGTTCGAACAAAAGATGAAAAAGTCCTTGTTTGCATAGAGCTTGTCTAACCTACAATAGATCCAAGCAACCCCTTTCTGGGCATTGCACCATGTGAACCAGACACCTTTCAATTGTCTTTTATTACCTTCCATTGGATCATAAAGTCTTATTTTGTTCTTAAGTCTCAACCAAAAAAGCTTCTCATTACCTTTCCACATCATGTCCACACCTCCCCACTTATCCTCTCTCTGCTCAATCATATTAAAGTCTCCACCCATTATCCATGGAATATCCTAAAGACCAGCCAACCACTACCATAAGTTTCATCTTTCCCTATGATTGTTGGCTGCATAGATAAAACATACACCAAAACACAATCCATCCCTTTCTAGGGTGACCCACACCCCTCTATTGCACGAGGATGATCCATTTCTAGTAACAAATTGAGCCCAGTCTCTAGACACCAGGATAGCATTCCCTCCCCTACCCTTTTCATGAGTAGTTGTGAAGAATTTGGAGTCTTTCCAGAAAAATTTCAAGTTTGTTTCCAAGGTAAAACCGATGGAGAAAAGTTATCAAACATGGATGGAGAAAAGTTACCAATCCCAGTTAATGGGATTCACCTCAAACATTATTTTGAGGTATGATTTGTCATTGTACATGCTTTAGGTTAGATTTCATGCTTTCAATAAGTGTTTCCACACTTTAGTTTAGTTGTCGGTTCATTCTCTAAGTGTTGTCCCAACATAGTAAATAGTTTCACTTCAGTTTTTCCTGTTTTCAATAAGTTTTCGGGTGTCCTGACCTACTTTAATAAGTCACAAGTGAGTTTCAACCATGTACAAAACTGCTCTAGGTCTATTTCTGAGTTTTCCCCTTCGTAACTCCATGCCCAATGAATAGGCCTAGGCTATTGGTTTTCATGTTTAGTAGGAAAACATCCAACTGAGGTCGCCAAAAATGTTACCTAATTTTCACCTGCAGGGGAAAATTATGTTTTAAGTTCGGCACGCGGATTAAATGTGGCTTCCATAAGGGTTGAGCCCAATGTGAAGGTGTTCGGTTTTCATTGGGAAGGTCTTCATCTGATGCTATTTCACAAGGAAGCCTGTTGGAAAGTATGCCTCAGTCGGATCTGGCATAAAACTCCTCAAAGAAGAAAGTCGTTGAGACCAGCTGAATGTATTGCCGAGAAGTTAATGTGTTATATTCATTTGAAATCCTCAGGTCGTCGAGACATTTTGGTCGCCATGAAGTTTTCTATCTCTCTCCAACTGAAGATCTCTCGTTGACGGTTGTTCACAAGGTTAGCGTCGGGGATAATGGTGTGCCTTCGGTGTGACCTCTCGTCGACAAATGGACCTCTCGCTGAAATGAAGTGGTCTCGGGAAAAGGAGTTAGTGTCGATGTGAAGTCTTGTTGACCAAGGGTGGTCCCGCCAAAAGGGTTTGAGATCGGGGAGAATGGAATGAGTTTGGTGTGATGTCTCGCCGACAAGGTGGGTTCTCGCCGAAAGATGAAGGGCTCACTATAATGTCCTGCCGAATGCAGATGTCTCGCCGACAGAAGAGCACAGCAATATAACTCTTGGGGGATCACCATGTGGTCTTGCCAATGGCGATGCCAGGTCTACTGTGGAATTCAGCGAGACCTCTTGCCGAAGGCTGTAGTCTGGCCAAACAATTTTCGATCGCTATGATGTATCGCCGATTGGTTTGTCTTACCGATGGGTGTGTTCGTGCTGAGCATCGCCAAGACTCTTGTCGATGGTCTAAATGGAATGGTATCTACTGTCAGGTGCTTTCAGTATGACCTCTTGCCGAAAATGATAGTCTTGCCTATGGTTTTGGATATCAGTATGACTCTTAGGGGTTCGCTATGATGTCTGGCCGATAGCGATAGTCTGGGCAACAATTTTGGGATATCGATATAACTTTTATAGCTCGATATGAAGTCTTGCCGACAGTTGTAAGCTATGCTGATTACTACTGTGGAGTATAATCGCATCGGGGAGACACGGCTAGTGTCTCACCGACATGCGATTCTGTTTGAAAATTTTTTGACCGCCTGAAGATCCTACGTGGTGTCTGTTCAACCAATCAGAGGAGGCTGAAGGCAAACCATTGGCAGTTTGACTGTGACTATTCTTGTGAGGAAAATCAACAAAGCATAAACGACAACGATCTACTCTGAGATTGAAGGTGATCAATCGGCTCGGTGAAAAATGGTGTGGGGATATAACATGAAAATTGGATGCTGTCTCTCAAGGGGGTCAACTTGCAGAAGGATCTAGAATAAGAAGAAAGCCGAAAGGGAAGAAACCGCGAGTCTCAAGGATAATTGTGATGTCTATGGGAAAAGGTAGATCAACATTAATGATAGTGCTTCAGAACATTCAAAGCAGCTCTGCAAGGAAGTTCAAGGGTGGACACGGAGGCCAGAAGTTAATGCGATGGTTGCAAAAGATCTAAAAGACCATCCCTGGAGTGATCCTTCACCGACATGGACACGGGGGATGCACATTGAATGCAACATTAACTTTATTCCAAAAAGATCTGAGGGCCAACATGTTCAGGAACCAACTCATTTTTGTAAACCTTAGGGAAAAGGCCGACACTTTTTAGTTTTTTTGTTGTGTATATGGCATTTTTTGCCTCTTTGTAGGGACTTCTTGATTGGCATTTTTTGCACTTAGTGACTTTTGGACCCTTTAGCAAAATTTTGCGAATTTTTGTAACTTACTTAGACATGGAATACAGTATAGACCTTGGGCATCACTGGATGGAGTATTTTTGTCTTCTTGTTACTACAATATTGTGTATTTTCACATGATTGAATAAGTTATTGTGAGATAGTATTCGTTTCCCTTAATTTTGTCTCATGGATTTAGTGCCTTTTTGCAGAGAAGTGTGATGTTTGCAGGTTATAATCTGTGTCAAAATTGCAAGTTACTTTTAGCTGTGAAGTCTTCTCCTCCTAAAAGCTCAAGCAATAAGGCCCTTTTTATAAAACACTTATGCAAAGCACACAAAAACAGGTTGTGCAATTTTTTTTTCAGTCATTGTGTACAAGTGTATGAGACCTGAGTTTTCCAAGTCTAAGTAATATTCTGGTGTATCACCATAGGGTTTAGTTTTCATTTTCATGCACTCCTTCTCCCTTTTCCTTACAAGGATCAGTAGTTAGGTGATAACACAAAGGAAGCCGGCCTTCTCCGGAGGTTCTTTTCCATTTTTAGGTGACCCACAACATGGAAAAGTTCCCATGTTTCTCTGAAGTATCAAGTTCTGCAACTTGATAAGGGTGAAATTTCAGTAGATAATAGTTTTTGGTACACTCGGTGGGACTAGTTCCACATCATATTGTTGGTTTGGTATGGAACCAGCAAGTTTCAGACTTTGCAGAAGTTATTTTAGCATACTTGGCGACTCCTTGAAGAGAAAGAACTTCAGAATCAGTGCTTTTATAGCTTATGAGAAGAGTTCAGACAAGGAGTAGCTTAGTTCCTTTTGAATATTTACAGCTTTCCCCACCAAGGAGAAAAGGTAGGGCAACAAAAAGACCAGGGACAACATTTGTCTATTCTAGAAGAACCAAATCTACTCCTCCATCTGTGAGATCCCATATTGTTGTCCTGTCTTTTGTTTCACCTAGAGTGTGCAAGTAAACCCACCTCTTGCTATACAGATGACAAGGAATCAACCATTTGTTGCTTTTAATGGAGGCAGTCCATTAAATTTAGCACAACACAATGACATTCCAGTGGTAGCTTTGAAAAGTTTGCCAACTTTCACTAGGGAAGATAAGACTACCTCGATTGAACATATACGAGATGTGGCTTCGTTATGCGGAGTCCATCACATAACTCAAGAGGATGTTGCTATGAGATTGCTAGCTGCTTCACTGAAAGGAAGAGCTTTGCAATGGTATAGGGGTTTAGCAGTAGGCTCAATCGCAACTTGGGATGAATTTGGAGACAAGTTGCATAAACTGTTTCAAGATAAGTCAGATAACTTGTCTTTGGTAGAACAACTTACAACTATAAAGAGAGCCCCTTAGGAGCAAATGATGGATTTAAATTTCCGTTTTCAAAGAACATGGGATAGGATTCCTGCTACGGTGAGGCCTTCACCTGAATATGCCTTCCTGTATTATCTTAGAGCTATAAATAGTGATATTTTAGTTTTAATATAGTTAATGGGAGGAGTGTCTTTGTTAGATGCTTATGAAGTAGTAATCAGAGCTGAAAACAGCTTAATACGAGCTAGTAAACTTGCTCCTAGGCCACCAATGCCTATATTTCTAGATATTCATTCGAATATCCCTCTGCAAATACCACCTTTTGCACCTTTGCCACTTGTTCCAGCAGTATCAGCTGCTATTCCAACTGTTGTAACAAAAGAAACTACTGTTTCAAGTTCTTCAAATGAGTTACAGGAGATCAAAAGTTTATTACAGACTTTTGGTAATAAGCTTGTGAGCTTGGAAAAATAACAATCATATAATAGGCCTTATCAATAGTAGAATTCAGGTCAGCAACAACAATATCAAGGTAATAGACAGGCTTATCAAGGAAACTACCAGGGCCCAAGACAAAATGTAAACACAAGACCTTTTCAGGCTTATGCTGCAACACCTGTTAGTGCAGTTAAGGATCTTGTCCCTATTCAAAACAACTTAGTAGAAGATTATGAGTGGTACGACCCTTGCAACCAACCTCACAATCAAGCCACTTGCTCAAATGGACTTATTAATCAAGCACTTATGGTACAAAATGCTTCAAGTTCACAACAGAATGCACTCAATGATGCACCTCCACAACACCAAGATCAACTTACCAATGAAACTACCCTACTTAACTGGAAAGGAAAAGAATTATGTGGATTGAATGTAGATAATTCTCTAGTTGCAGCTAACACAAGGGCAAAGAAAAGAGCTTTCGAGCTTCATCAAGCAGCTGATAAAGGAAAAGCAACAGCTGCAGAACCATCTACATCTCAAGTGACTAGCGTTTTGCAAAGAAATCAGCAACTCCTAGTCAAGGAGCAGCCACAGTTGCAAGCTGATCATGTTGGCATAAAGGTACATCATAAAGTAAACCCAGCTATACCCTATAATATTATTGATAGTATGAATAAGATGAATATAACGATGTCTATGTGGGATTCATTAGCTATTCCAGGTCAAAAAGATATGTTACAGTTAGCCTTGTCAAACTTAAAAATGTCTAATGAATCTGAGTCTCCAATAGGTCAAGTTAGAACTGTCTTGACAAATAATCCTCAAGAAAATTATAAATAGCCCAGCAAAGAGGCCAGAAAAGAAGTTAAACCTCTTCCATTTTACGTATCTGTAATCATAGGTGATAAGTTAGTTCATAACTATATGGTAGATAGTGGAGCTAGTAGCTCAGTAATGCCAAAGCAAATTGCTAACAAGCTTGGACTAAAGTATCAGCCTTTAGAGAAAGGAGTGATTCAATTGGATGGTACTTCTGTTAATACATTGGGTGTTATTAAATATTTGAGTCTTACCCTTCATGCTTGTCCGAATTTTTCAGTTCCTCAGGACATATGTGTCATAGATCTCCCACCTTTCTTTTCTTTGTGCCTCTCAAGAGACTTTACAACTAAGATAGGTGGTTATGTGTCAGCTGATTGGTCACATATGCTATTTAGAACAAGATACGAAACTAAAGTTACCATTAAATTTGAAAAGTTGGCTAAAGATCACATTGAGCCATATAACTCAAGTCCTATCAACGCTGTTCCTATTGCTGCAAACAAAAATTGTGTCATTTTTACTGATAGTGAACTGGCTGCCACTCAAGAACTTCAAACAGAAGATGTTCCTGATGTGCTGCTATATGAATGGGCAGCTAAAAATGTATTGGACAGCTCTATAGATTTTATTCAAGATGCCGGTATGGGTAATTATGTGATGTTTGAACCTGATGCAGAGGTTCCAAACCTTGAAAAGGGTACAGATCAGTTGTTGCAACAACGAAGTGAACTTTGGGAAATGTTTTTTGATGGTTCCAGAAGCAAGAATGGAACAGGTGGAGGTGCAATGTTGGTTTCTCCATAGGGTGATAAGTACTTTTTAGCCTTTCATTTTGTTTTTGCATGTTCTAACAATAGTGCTGAGTATGAAGGACTCATTCAAGGCCTTGAGTGGGAAAGGAAAAGAAGAATTGACTGTTTGAAAGTCTATGGAGACAATGAATTGATACTTAACCAGGTTAGAGGACTGAATGTTGCCAAGAATGATGCTTTGAAGTCATACAAAAACAAAGTTTGGAACATAATTGAAGAATTTAACGCTTTCAATCTGATTTCTATTCCAAGAAATCAGAATAAGTATGCTAATAGACTTGCAGCAATTGGAGCACAGTTTGATATCCCAGGCGATATCAAAAAGGATAAAATACAATAGTATGTCAAGGTGGTTGTCAGGCCATCAATTCCAGATAACAACATTAACTGGCAGGTATTTGAAAATGATGAGCAGATATTAACCTTTCTGCTCCAAGAAGATCAATTTTCTGTAGTGAACCAGGAAAGGATTATACAACAGTATGATGATCAAGTGATACAAATGAAGACAAATAAACTTCCCAAAGGGCTGGTTACCTTGGAATCCATATTCAATTTTTATGATCAACTTAAGAAAAGCAAAGTCGACATTCAAGTCAAAGAAGATCATTATGAGGAAGTTGAAAATTTTAAAGGTAAGCTTCTCAAATTAGGTAAAATTTGTTCAGCTAAAGATAAGAAAGCTTTCATTGCTTTATGCCAAGAGTATCATGATGTTTTTTCTTGGAAATATTCTGATTTAAAAAGGTTGGATCCTCATATTGCGTAACATACAATTGAGTTAGAACCTGGAGCCAAGCCTGTTAGACAAAAACAAAGACTCTTGAACCCCAAGCTCGAACCTTTAATGATCAAAGAGCTGACCAAGTTAGTCAAGGGGGTATTGTGTTTCCAATCAAACACACATCCTAGGTTTCTAACCTTGTTCCAGTTAGAAAAAATAACGGTGAGGTAAGATTATGTGTAGATTCTAGAGACCTTAATAGAGCGTCTCTGAAAGATCATTATCCCTTACCGTCTATGGAACAAATTCTCCAAGCTGTTAATGGTTCAAAGAGATTTTCTCTTATGGATGGATATTCTGGTTATAACTAGATTTTAGTCAAAGAGGAGGATCAATATAAAACAAAATTTACAACAAAATGTGGCACTATGGCCTACAAGAGAATTCCTTTTGGTTTATCTAACGCTAGTGCCACCTTTCAGCGTGCCATGGATATGGCATTTCAGAGTTTAATTAATTGTTTTTTGTTGGTTTACTTAGATGACATAACTATATATTCAAAGAATGCAGATGAACACTTGTCACATCTCAAGCAAGTTTTTGAAAAATGCAGAGAATATGGAATATCTCTCAATTTGAAAAAGAGTATTTTTGCAGTTCATGAAGGTAAACTGTTAGGTCACATAGTATCAGAAGACGGAGTTACCATTGATCCTGAAAGAGTTAAAGCTATACTTGAACTGCCATTACCTAATCACAAGAAAGGATTGCAGAGCTTTTTAGGGAGAATCAACTTTTTAAGAAGATTCATTCCTGATGTTGTAAATTTACTACAACCTTTGACTGCCATGCTTAAAAAGAATGCAGTTTTCAGTTGGTCAAGAGAAGAAAAATGTAGCTTTGAAGAAATAAAGGAAGCTTTAGCAACAACCCCAACACTGGTAAATCCAGATTTCTCTAAAGACTTCTTTTTGTATGCTTTTGGCAACATTAGTTCAATTTCTGCTATGCTTATTAAAAAAAACAGTGATAATTTAGAGCAGCCAATAGCTTTCTTTAGTCGAGGACTTGCTGATTATGAACAAAAATATACATTTGTTGAGAAACATGTTCTCGCTGTGATTATAAGTCTAAAGAAGTTTAAACCTTTAGTTTCAAACAATAAAATTCATATTTTGGTTGCACACCCAAGTGTAAAGGAATTTTTGTTGAACAAAGATTTGAGTGAGAAAAGAGCAGGGTGGATCACAAAAGTAATGGAAATTAATGTTGACATCAACATCACAAAACTTGTCAGGGGTAGAGGAATTTGTGAGCAACTTGCCTCAACCCCCGCAGATGTACAAAAATCAGAAACTGGTGTTGTTTTAGCTAATACTGATGAGCCTCAAAATGTTCAAGCTGCTGCACCTGCATCAGTTGCAGGTTGGGTTCAAGAAATGATCCACTTTCTTTGTACTGGTGAATGTCCACCAAGTCTAGGCAGAGAAAAACAAAGATACTTCAAATTACAATCAATTCCTTATGTCCTCATTGATAATATTCTTTTCAGGAAAGATCTGAATGGTGTCTTATTAAGGTGTATTGATGCTGATCAAACATAAAAGGTACTTCATGAGTTTCATGATGGAGTTTCGGGAGGTCATTTTTCTCCAAGGACAACTGCTTAGAAAATCATGAGAGCTGGTTACTACTGGCCCAACTTGTTTAAAGATGCATATGCATGGTCAAGAAAGTTTATTAAGTGTGCTTTATTTGCAGGAAAGGAAAAGTTACCTGCTATGCCTTTACATCCAGTTCAAGTAGAGCAACCCTTCATGAGATGGGGGATTGACTTTATCGGACCAATTAATCCACCTTCAAGTGCTGGTCACAAGTGGGTGCTCACTGCCACAAACTATTTTACACGGTGGACAGAAGTAGTAGCTTTGAAAGAAGCAAATGAATCTTCAGTTTTGAGCTTTTATGAAGATATAATCACTAGATTTGGAGTCCCTAACTCCATCATTTTAGATAATGCTCTTGATTTTGTTGGGTTAAGAGTCACAGGTTGGGTTGTTAAACACAAAATTCATTTGAATACTTCCTCCAATTATTACCCACAAGGTAATGGTTTAGTTGAAAGTACAAATAAAAATCTTATCAGAATTATTAAGAGGACCATGGAGGAGAATCAAAGGGTTTGGCATACCACATTGAAATCTGCGCTTTGGGCAGATAGGATAACCCCTAAGAGATCAGTTGGTAATTCTCTGTATGTACTTGTTTATGGTAAAGAGACTAGATTACCTCTATCTGTGGAGCTTCTAGCTCTAGACATTGTTCACCAGTTGGAGATGTATGAAGAATATGACCCGATGTCCGTGAGATATGCAGAGCTCATGGAGCTTGAAGAATTAAGAGACAAAGAAATGAATACTTTGGAGTATCATCAACTCCAAACAAAGAGAACATTTGATAAGAAAGCTACAACCAAAATTTTTAAAGAAGGTGATATTGTTCTCAAGTGGGATGTACTAAAGAGTGGACCAGGAAAGCACACAAAGTTTGATCATTTCTGGGTAGGTCCATTTACTATTACTGAATTCAAAGAGCATAATGCATTCCAGTTATCAAACACGAATGGAGAAAAGTTACCAATCCCAGTTAATGGGATTCACCTCAAACACTGTTTTGAGGTATGATTTGTCATTGTACATGCTTTAGGTTAGATTTCATGCTTTCAATAAGTGTTGTCGCACTTTAGTTTAGTTGTCATTTCATTCTCTAAGTGTTGTCCCAACACAATAAATAGTTTCACTTCAGTTTTTCTTGTTTTCAATAAGTTTCCGGGTGTCCTGACCTGCTTTAATAAGTCACAAGTGAGTTTCAGCCATGTGCAAAACTGCTCTAGGTCTGTTTCTGAGTTTTCCCCTTCGTAACTCCATGCCCAATGAATAGGCCTAGGCTACTAGTTTGCATGTTTAGCAGGAAAATATCTAGCTGAGGTTGCCAAAAATGTTACCCGATTTTCACCTGCAGGCTCAATCAGCTGTGGGGGAAAATTATGTTGTAAATTCGGCACGTGGATTAAATGTGGCTCCCATAAGGGTTGAGCCCAATGTGCAGGTGTTTGGTTTTCATTGGGAAGGTCTTCATCCGATGCTATTTCACAAGCAAGCTTGTTGGAAAGTATGCCTCAGTCGGATTTGGCATAAAACTCTTCAAAGAAGAAAGTCGCTAAGACCAGTTGAATGTCTTGCCGAGAAGTTAATATGTTATATTCATTTGAAATCCTCAGGTCACTGAGACATTTTGGTCACCATGAAGTTTTCTATCTCTCTCTGACTGAAGACCTCTCGCCGACGGTTGTTCACAAGGTTAGTGTCGGGGAGAATGGTTTTCCTTCAGTGTGACCTCTCGTCGAAATGAAATGGTCTCGGGGAAAGGAGTTAGCGTCGGTGTGAAGTCTTGCCGACCGAGGGTGGTCCCATTGAAAGGGTTTGAGATCGGGGAGAATGGAATGAGTTCGGTGTGATGTCTCACCGACGAGGTGGGGTCTCGCTGAAAGATGAAGGGCTCGTTGTAATGTCCTACTGAATGCGGATGTCTCACCGACGGAAGAGCACAGCGATATAACTCTTGGGGGATCGCTATGTGGTCTTGCCGATAGCGATGGGTCTACTGTGGACTTCGGCGAGACCTCTTTCCGAAGGTGGTAGTCTGGCCGAACGATTTTTGATCACTATGATGTCTCGCCGACTGGTTTGTCTTGCTGATGGGTGTGTTCATGCTGAGCATCGCCGTGACTCTTGCCGATGGTCTAAATGGAATGGTATCTATTGTCAAGTGCTTTCGGTATGACCTCTTGTCAAAAGCGATAGTCTTGCCGATGGTATTGGATATCGGTATGACTCTTAGGAGTTCACTATGATGTCTGGCTGATAGCAATAGTCTGGGCGACAATTTTGAGATATCGATATAACTTTTATAGCTCGATATGAAGTCTTGCCGACAGTTGTAATCTATGTTGATTGCTACTGTGGAGTATAATCACATTAAGGAGACACGGCTAGTGTCTCACCGACATGCAATTCTGTTTGAAGAAATTTTGACCGCCTGAAGATCCTACGTGGTGTCTTTTCAACCAATCAGAGGAGGATGGAGGAAAACCATTGGCAGTTTGACTGTGACTATTCTTGTGAGGAAAATCAACAAAGCATAAATGACATCAATCTACTCTGAGATCGAAGGTGATCAATCGACTTGGTGAACAATGGTGTGGGGATCTAACATGAAAATCAGATGCTGTCTCTCAAGGGGGTCAACTTGCATAAGGATCTAGAACAAGAAGAAAGCCGAAAGGGAAGAAATCGTGAGTCTCAAGGATAGCTATGATGTCTATGGGAAAAGGTAGATCAACATTAATGATAGTGCTTCAGAACATTCAAAGCAGCTCTGCAAGGAAGTTCGAGGGTGGACATGGAGGCCAGAAGTTAATGCGATGGTTGCAAAAGATCTAAAAGACCATCCCTGGAGTGATCCTTCACCGACATGGACACGGGGGATGCACATTGAATGCGACATTAACTTTATTCCAAAAAAGATCTGAGGGCCAACGTGTTCAGGAACCAACTCATTTTGTAAACTTTAGGGCATAGGCCGACACTTTTTAGTTTTTTTGTTGTATATATGGCATTTTTTGCCTCTTTGTAGGGACTTCTTGATTGGCATTTTTCTGCACTTAGTGACTTTTGGATCCTTTGGCAGAATTTAGCAAAGTTTTGTAACTTACTTAGACATGGAATACAATATAGACCTTGGGCATCACTGAATGGAGTATTTTTTTCTTCTTGTTACTACAATATTGTGTATTTTCACATGATTGAATAAGTTATTGTGAGATAGTATTCGTTTCCCTTAATTCTATCTCATGGCTTTAGTGCATTTTTGCAGAGAAGTGTGATGTTTGCAGGTTATAATATGTGTCAAAATTGCAAGTTGCTTTTATCTGTGAAGTCTTTTCCTCCTAGAAGCTCAAGCAATAAGGCCTTTTTTATAAAACACTTATGCAAAGCACACATAAACAGGTTGTGCAAGTTGTTTTTTAGTCATTGTGTACAAGTGTACATGAGACCTGAGTTTTCCAAGTCTAAGTAATATTCCGGTGTATCACTATAGGGTTTAGTTTTCATTTTCATGCACTCCTTCTCCCTTTTCCTTACAAGGATCAGTAGTTAGGTGATAACACAAAGGAAGATGGCCTTCTCTGGAGGTTCTTTTCCATTTTTAGGTGACCCACAACCTGGAAAAGTTCCCATGTTTCTTTGAAGTATCAAGTTCTGCAACTTGATAAGGGTGCAATTTCAATAGATAACAGTTTCCAAGGTAAAACCGATGGCTTTAGTTTCTTACAACATTACAAAAAAAAAATTCTTTTCCAAATTGAGAAATCTTCTAATGATGTATTTCTTGTCTGGGGATTCAAGGCCCCAGAAATTCCATGAAATGTAGTTAAGATTCATATTTTTAGGTCATGGGAGTGTCCTCTTGTTCCCCTCTAAATGCTTGAAAGCATTTAGGGAATTTTTCTTCTGTTTCCAATTTTTTGGTGATTGGGGATTTGAATTACAGTATTGACTTTTTTTCTTTTATTTTTTGATACTTCATTTTTCTAACTCCCCCCACGGGGATGCGAGATTTCCTTGGTCTTCCTAGACCATTCCTAGGTTTCACTGCCTAGATCTCCTGACCCTCGGTGCTACCCTCATATTTGCATCCTTTAGTTACAGGTGATCCCTTCTCAGAGGATTTAATCTCATTAGTATCCTGATTGAGAGTTTTGTTTCCTTCTTGGGGTTTATTATTGGTCAAGTTGTGAATTGTTTTAGTTTCTTGTTCATCATTGACATTGTAAGCAATAGGGATCACAATAGGGTTAGTAACTTGCCCCCGATAGTCCTAAAAAGTCACCTCTAACTGGACAACTTGCTCATTAGAGTATAGATTAGATAAGGCCTTTTCAGTCCTATTTTCACTAGAATTTCCAACTAGCTCTTTTTTAGTGACCATAGAAGAGGAAACAAAGCCATTTTGAAGATTGGGGTTGTTAGAAGTTACCTTCTCTCCGACTTCTTCAAAGGCCATAGCCACCCCATTAAGGGAACTTCACTGCTCGTGGGAAAATTACTAGCCCTGCTGTCATCATTAACTAGCTTGACAATGTCAAGGCTAAAGTAGTTGGGGTGTTTGATGTTATCACATAATTTAGCAGTGCTCATTCCATGGATAACCCCCCTACGAAACTTGTTCATTTCCTAGGTTCGTGAAGTTCAAGCACACAAAATGAGGTGATTATCGAGCCACCTTGAAATGCATTCCAAAGCCTCAAATAGTCAGTTTGAGCATCCCCCTATGTTCGCCTCATGAAGACCTCTGAAATGAGCTCCTTCACGAAGTCTCACTATTCATACTTAGTTAAATTGTGAAATATGTAGTTGGACTCAAAAAGTGTGCTCCTGCTCACAACCAAAAATTGGCTAAGTGTTGAAAAGTGCAGGGGCGCTGAAAATCAGCACCCCTGCATAAAAGTGATCTTGAAAAAGTGTAATACCGCTTAATTTTAGCGCCCTTACACATTTTTTCTAGACTTAGCCAATTTTTGGCTTAGGCGCGTTTCTTCATGTCTTTTACTTTTTCGCTTATCGTGCCTTCATTTATGCCACTTTTTATTGAAATCGACTTAGGTTTTTAAACTCACTTAAGAGTAATTTTAGGTTTATTGTTTCATTATTTTGTGACTTTCTCCTCCATTCTTCCTTGTTGGATGAACTCTCATCAAACAACAAAACACGTTTTGAAGAAGTTCAAAGTTCTTCTCAAACTAGGTTTTCACGTTCTCTCTCTTGGTAAGTCATTTTTCTTACCTCCCTCTTTTCCATTCATTTTTAACATTGTTTTGAGCACATTTAATGGTCTATAAATGCATTTTTAAATGATTAATGTGCCTTCCATTCATGCGTATTTCCTGATTTCTTCATTTGTTTTTCAACAACCCACACGTTTTCTTTATTTCTTTTTATCTGTGGAGTCTTGTTAATACGTGAGCTTGTCTTCCTCTTACCCACGTGTTTTCTTGAAGCATCATCACAGAATGGAACTTCCATTGTTTGTTTTGGCATGACTTTCTTATTTCACGTGTTTTTCCTTTCATTCAAACTCCCACGTTTTTTGTATCTTCCCACGTCGCCCTTTCAATAATGATTTGGTGTGAGCATTGAAAGAAACTCACTTTTTGTGAGTAAAATTTCTTGGTTTTTATTCACATGAGAAATGGGGGTGAAATGAATTTCGAGTGCAACCCAATACACATTTTCAAGTGTTGTCTTTGAGCGTCCCCATGCTTCAAAATGGTCAAGGCGTCATTTTCAAACATCATTGCATCTTATTTCCAAGATCATGCTTCAAGTGCAGAGGTGTTAAAAAAGTGTGCCATTACATCATTGACCTTCAAAGATTTTCTTAACACTGAGAAGTGTAGGAGTGCTATTTTTCAGGACTCCTGCACCAAAGTTTGTTTTCTCCTAAGTGCAAGGGCGTTGATTTTCAACACCCTTACACTTTTCCCAATTTTTGTTCTTAAACACTTCAAAACTTTCCAGTTTTCTCCCGAACCTCGCTCCTTCCACTTTGTGCATCATTTTGCGTGCCTTCTCAGTCGCTCCATGCTTTCTCATCATTGTTTCTCGCTTCACGCATCCCCATGCTATTTTTTGACTAATGTTTGACTCTACATCTTGTAGTCTCTTTTTAAGATCCTCAAAGTTTTTAATCGTAGATTTAGTTGCTCTCTGATGATTGCCAAAAAACCTTTGTCATCCTTGAAAGCTAAAGACAAAATGAAGTATAAATATCAAGGTGTCTATTTTCCGACTGTAATGGTCTCCAAGGTGGAAGAGATAAAAGACACAGAGGTTGGTCATCAAGACTTAGTTGATTTTGTAGAGAAAAATGAGAAGAAGCCTCTTCCTGATTCTATGAGAGCAATTGTACATAGTAGCCTACATTTGGTATCTATGTTCCCTACTGCTGTGCACAATACATAATTTGTCCTTCAAGTTGCATCCCATTAAATCAGGGAGAGCAAAAGTGTGATTGATTCTTCTGGGTACGAGATTATTTTGAGACTCAACCATGACTTCTTTGATATTGTGTTTAAAGTTCCACAGATGGAGAAATAAATTGATATCTCGATACAAAAAGCACAAGAAGTCTATGACGCTGATCCCAATAAGGCTAAAAACTTGATAAATAGCCAATGGTTGAAGAATCCTAGGAAAACTATTCCCAGATGGCCAAAGAGACTCTTGCGAAGTGATTTCAAAAATGATGTCAAAGATATGATCACATTCTTGAGCAGAGTGAAGGGCTTGCCTGAATCATCCACTTTTCATGACTAGATGTATGAATACATCTGAATCAGAAGAAGACAAAAAATTCACATTGAATTAGGAAAATAGATCAGTGATGAAATACATGAACAACTGATTAATGTGCCTTCCACATTAAAATTCTATATGACTTCTTATCTGGTGTATGCCACAACTGTAATGAGGAAATTTCCAGGTCTATCGACAAAAGGGAATCATATGCTGGTACCTGTGTATAAATTTTTCTATCAACTGGAGTTGAAGGAAAGCTTCCATCATTTCAGGAGGGTTACTGATGCTTTCTTCGCACCTTTGCTTTTCAATTTTGATCCGACTCTTGAAAGGAGAAGGGTATCTAATGAGGCCTATAAGGTGGTAAGTAAAGTTGGATGCATATTTCTACAATTCCCAACATTTACTTATTTGAGAGTAGGGTGCTACACTGGCTGCCCTTACATGCTGCCACGATATCCTTTAGACAAGTGGGTTCTCATGGAGATGTACAAAGAGCTGATTTTAGTGCACAAAGAATGAAGAAATATTCACAAGCGTGGATTCAGGTTCCCATTGACAATCAGTAGATATACTATCCCAATTGTACAAAAAGACAAATTTGTTTATGCTGAGATGCAAGTCATGACAATCAGGACCTATAGGTATAGGTTTGATTTTGATTACTAGGATGTTAGAAGGAAATTGCAAAAGGGTCATCATCACAAGTACTGTTTTGAGGACATCTTGGTTGATTGCAGAGATGAAGAAGCCATTCAAAAAATGGATTATTGCAGGTTGATCGTACAGTAGATTAGAGACCTTGATATTGCTGACCTACCAGAGGATTTTACAGATCTTGGCAATATCATGAATGTTGTCTATGATGAACAGGAAATTTCTAAGAAGCTGTTTCCTGCAATTCAATGGTCTAGAAAATAAAGTACTAGCATCAAAGAGAGATTGGCACCAATATTATCCAACACTACAGAATGGTTACACAAGCATGGTTTTGAAATGAAAAGTTTCAAAATAGATTCAGAAGGAGAAGAAACCAAAGAAGAAGCTCGCTGACAACAAGAACTCTGCATGAAAAATAAATCAGCGGTTGTTCCCACTTCTTCATGAAGAGGTCCTTGAATCAAGTTTATTGTTGGCAAGAAAGATACCTAGGTCATCCTAGAAGGAGAAACCACATAATTTGAATCATCTCACTCTAAAGGAAAAAGGGTTGTTTCAAAGGAGATAGATTCCGATGAAGAAGGTATTTCCAGTGACCAATCCATTGAAAATGAAGAATCAGTAGAAGAAGACTCTGATGCATAAGAAGTTTCTAAAAGTGGACAAGAGTTTGAAGAAGATTCTGAAGAAGAATCTAAAGGCGATTCTGAAGGTGAACTAAAATTAGAGAGACAAGAGGGTGATCAACAGGAACCTAGGCATGATCAAGAAAGAACTATGTCTCCACCTGAGAATGTAGTTGAGGAAATTCCCAGAACGTCATCGCCTGTGATTTCTAGTGTTCCTCATACTCCTCCAAATTTGAGTACTCCTCCACCTCCTGTTCCTTCATCACCTATTCCTACCATAGGCATTCCTGTAGTAGAGGTATCCACTATTCCTACAACACCGACCTTGCTTGATACTCCCTCAGTGACAAGCATTCACACAGTTGATATTATATCAAGTCCTCCATCATCCATTCCTAGCCTATCTTCACCAACATATGATATCACTTTTGAAACTGAGTTCAATCGGTTCATGAATGAATCAATACATGATCAACTCAATGTGTAGTCTATAGGAGCAATGATGATAGACACTGCCCATTATCACAATACCCATGGTAACTTCAGAAGTGAAAATGATGACAGAGTTGACAGTGAATCTAGAAGTTCACACCTCCTTTCTTCCCCCCTTGGCTGATATCTCAAGTATCGAAGCGGAAGAAACAAATGATTTCTCTAGAGGAGCTCAACCTCAAAGAGATAGTCCCTCCAAAGGCTAAAGGGAAGAAAAAGGCGAAAGCATACTCAAGGCTAAATGTTGACAAGACTGGTCACAAATATGCGGAGATTGGCATACCACCGCAAGAACAAGGAGATGTCAATATGGAGGACTACACAGTAACAAGAGTCCAGCTTGGAAAAGTTACCAATGAAAGTGCAAAAGTAGATGCGCAAGTGACATTGGACATCTTGGCTAGAAGAATGGATAAAATGGAGCAAGCTCGCAATATGTACAAACAGAGGGTAGAGTATTATGCCACTGTTGTAAAGAGACTTGCAAGATCTTCAACTAATGCACAACCGCTAGCGATGGTGAGTATTGAGGATCCAACTTTCAAGAAAGCTAAGAAGTTCGCCTCCAAGGGCAGGGTGTTGTATTATTTTGTTGAGAAGATCATATAACACAGATCTCAGATCATAATTGTTGCGGATGAGAAAACTACTCTGCTAGCCAAACTCACCACAAAGCTTGATAAGGGGAAAAGTGTACTTTCCCAGGAGTGCATAGATATGGAAAAATGCCTGCTGTCATGGTCACAGATGAAGCAGGTAAAGCTTAGTAAATTGGTGGAAGCTAAGGTAATTCCCAATAAAGAAAAGTTCATTGAGGTAAGAGAATCCTTGAAACATCGAATTCAAGTAATTCAATCTCTTACAGAGGATCTCCACCAAGTGCAAGAAGATGTCAAAGGGCATCGTGTGATTATTGAAAAAGGTATCAAGGAGTTACTAGGACAACTTCTTGAGGAAAATCGTATCTTCCTGCCAGCCACAGAAATATCCCAGATATTCAAAGAAGCCATCATGAAGTTGATTGACAATGTAGACTTTTTAGAAGCCTCTCTGAACGCCATTTGTGATACAAGGCTCACATTGGATAACCTAAAAATGCATCTTGAAAGGTGCAAGAAGGTTCACTCATTTGTCATGAGATCGATCATGAGAATTCACACCATTGTGGATTACACCATTGGTTCGGATGAGAAGTTCATGCAAGAGACCAGGAAGAAATATGAAGACTTTTGCACCCAAAGCAAGGAAACATAAAGGTTCCTCATCTCTAGTGTTAGACTTTTTTGATGCTTCCCATTATGCATCTTGTAAATATTTCCTGACATTTTATGTCTTTTTGTAAATTGTAATTGCACCAAGTTTGAGATGTAATTTCATTAAGAAAAATTACACTTTGACTTTGGTCAAAATTAGGTGAGATCTCCTAGAATCACTCACCCAACTTTCCTTGATTTTCTCAATTAGTTTCCTAATTTTTCTCTTCCCTCTTTCTATATATATGAGGGTTTTCCTTTGTATTAGGGATCTTTCAGTATTTTGCAATAAAGTGCTGCCCATTTTGAAACAAATTGTGAAACTTTGTGTTCATGCTTTGTGAATGAAATCTGATCAATAAAGAAGAAGATTGCAAACTAGACTTTGTGTTGGATTCAATAGTCTTGTGAATTGATCTCATTTGGTGGTGATTAGCTTATGAAATCTAAAAGACTCTAAGCAATTCATGTAAATTTTGTGTTACATCCTTTACTTGGATTTACATTTGTGTTTTATTTAACTATTGTTGAATGATCTACAAGACTTTGTGCTTGTAATTGTTCATGCTCTTTGGATACTTTGGTTGGATGATCTACAAGACTTTGCGCTTGTAATTGTTCATGTTGTTCAAGGAATTGTTGTATCTAAGAAGACTTTGTGCTTCTAATACAACAAATGATACATCTTTCATAGATCTGTACCATTGAAAAAGCTACATAACGACTTTGTGCCTTCTTGTGCTTTCCCTTTTATTTTGCTTGTTTATTGTTAATCACTTCTGGTATCTCTATGCTTTTCTTTGACAAGATAGAGGAATTGGAAAATTACTTCTTGTTGATCATTTTAGGTTATTGTGAATCAAGAACTTCCAATAGTGAAGCATTGTAAACATCTTCTTTGAAAAAATAGAGAAGGATGAATGTGACACACCTCCCCCCACTTCGTAAGTATTGTGTACATTGTGTAATTACTTTATTTGTTTTACTATCACTTCTGTCAACATTAAGAAGGGCACCTACCCTTTCTAAGAGGAGAGATTCATATCTCACATAGCTGTGGCTAAAGTCCTAGTTGTGTAATCTATCGAAAAGTTGATTACAAAATTTTCACCCAACATTTGATTAACTGGAATTGGGAGACCTTTGATTGATTGTCATGGTTATACCTATTTGATAAGTTCTTTTCAATTTTTTTCCTTATTTCTTTCATAGTAAGTTGTTGAGCGTTTAATTTCTCAAACAACACAGGGTTATTGGAAATGCAATTTGTCAGTGATGAGGTTTCACCCCCCGCATTAACAGTTTCCTCATTTTTATCAATCTCATGATAAGGGATATCAACAGTGTTGTTTAGGTGAGAAAATTTTAGGCCATTTATAGTTGAAAAGTTAGGGGGCTAGGAAGCAATGTCCTGCAAGCCCTCACCAACCCCTAGCATGGGCGTATCGCCTTTAGAGGTCAGGAGAGGGTTAGAAGTGTCTGGACCACTAGCCATGTTATTAGACACATTTCCTTCCTTAGTTGTTGAAAGCGGAGTAGACTGTTCACCGAGAGAGCCATTCTTCATTAGGTTATTGTCTTTTCCAGCATTAGGGTTCAGAGGAGATATATTATTAGGAGAGCCACAAACATCAAGCCGACTTCCTTTTTTTTTAATGACCGGGCAATTCTTTTGAATATGCCCTTCTTGGTAGCAAAGGTAACATGAGTTTATGCCACTCAAAATTTACAGTGGATAGACCCACTGATGCTCGTCCTCATTAATAATAATATTCCTTGGAATTTCAACATCAAGATTTAGAGCCACAAGTGCCCGAGCATCCAAATAGGTAAGGCGAGTTTAGAATCCTAGACTTGGATGAGGGAGCCGATGGGGGCTAAAGTTTGCAGGATGGCATTCTAGAATTCTGGTTGAAGATTTTTGAGGACAACCCACTTGGGGCAAGACAACGTGAGGACTTCCTGTACGATGGCCGCAAGTGACTAGGGTAGGGCACGAAAGACACACCCACCAAGGTTCCAATAAGATTTTTCTAACACTTTCAACTACATGGCGTTCGTTAGAAAAATGACAAAAAATCCCCTTTAAACCATTTTGAAAATTTTTACTTGAATTCCAAATTTAAGACCCCAAATTTTCCCAAACCAATCATCTAAAAAAATTCTAGTTAGAACCCTATTCGAATTCATAGCAACAAAGAAGATTGTTGAGTCTTTTAACCTGGTTCTCTCATTGGAAATTACATTTTTTAAATCATGGTTGGGAGAAATAGGTAAGTATCTAGGGGAAACAGGAGGGGACTTACCTTCTGAGCCTCCATAGTCCCCACAACTATCAATGAGAAACCTTTCCGCCGCAGGAACTGCAACCCCGCTATCCACTAGGGCATCCTTGAATGATTTTTGCAAAAAACTTGGAGACTCGACGAAAGGATTAACACTCTCTACATTAGATTTGGGGGAAGAATCCTGATAACCCCCCTCCATAAATGGAGGGAGGGGTTGACGACACCCACAACCTCAAACCCTAGAAAGGCGGGAAGAAAACACAGACAAAAAGCCACTCTAAAATGCAAGCGAGAAGGCACCTAAAGGTAAGAAACAATAATAAATGTAAGGGGCAAAGGGTACTTACAATGCACAACAAACCTGGGGTGGGGGAGGGTGGGGGAGTACACAATCTCCCCCACGGAGGATGCCACGATCTCCTGTATGCTGCTAGGTTAGGTTGTAGACCGTCGATTTCCAATTCTCTGCTCAATTCTAGATTGTTGCTCCTAACTCTATTTTACCAACTATTTTTTAAGAATACCTAATGCAACTATGAAAAATAAGAGCACACCAAACACTATGTTATATTTTGGTAATAAAAATAGGAAGACTTTTAAGTGCACTCAATATTTCACCCTCTTAACCTTAACCAATTTTAGAAACCTTTAGTACTTTAGAAACTAGATTCAAAGCACTAAAATTCAAATTATTATCATATATTTAATTGTTGAATGTACACATTTTGAATTACTCATCCAAGTTAAAATTTAGCTAATTTTTAGAAAAAAATTGACCACTTTTGACTCCCTTTCTGTCCCTTAACCAATTTTAGAAATCTTTAGTACTTTAGAAACTAGATTTAGAGCACTACAATTCAAATTCTTATCATATCTTTAAATGTTGAATGTACACATTTTGAATTACTCATTCAAGTTAAAATTTAACTAATTTTTAGAAAAAAATTGACCACTTTTGACTCCCTTTTTGTCCCACATTTCCATGCACTTACTCAAGTTACCAACCATAAATAATATAAGAAAGAAATAATTAATATAACTATCAAATTTATCTTTTCAAGATTCTCAAGAAAACTACTTCTCCACTTACACTTTAAAAAATATATTTTTCACCATAAACATTATAATTATATGTAATATAAATAAAAAATAACTAATAGCTATTTAAATTGTTATATAAAAGAATTTTGATAAATTATCTAAAATATCATTTCAAGTGTATCAAGAAATCACATTTCCTCCATTAACTTTTTAAAAGAATAATATCAACCATAAATAAATATAATTCTACCCATAAGGTAGAGGAGAAAATAATTAGCCAAAAAAATTGTCATGTAAACTTACATAATTGATCTTTTACAAATTAGCTAAAATATCAATTTTAAATTATTAATAAATCAAATATTATTTTAGTTTTTTTGCGATGGTTATTTTAGCTATGAGACATCTGTTTAAAATTTAAATGTTGCAATGGTTTTTGGAAATGTGAGATGTTTTTATATCTTTTAATTTTTTTGGAAAGATAAAACTTGATGCCAATTCAATTTTTTTCTAATATAATTGATTAAATAATTCAATAATTAAGATATTGCAATTGGTATGTGGTAGATGAAATAAAGCCATTACAAAATTTTGATGATTAAGTATAGGGGAGAGGGGCCTAAAATGGAGCACCCTAACTTTAGGTTTCTCAAAATCTTATGTGGAAATTTCAAATCATTCCCAATTTTGTACAACAGTTTATTTGGTAACTCAAGTGCTTCTATATTTCGTTTTAGGGCCACATCATCAAATATGATGCCACATCAACATGCTTTTTGTTGAGGTATCCAAAAAGGCCCAAAATAAATGTGAGACCCATAGTGGTGCACTAAGTCATGTTTTATTGGTGCATTGATGTGGCATCACATGATTTGTCACTTTGCATACTTTATGGATAAAAAGTGTTTTGCAATTGGATATTAAAGTGCTCCACTATGGGGCCCACTGAGGACTACTTCTATCCCCACTATTGGACCCTACTCCATTATGGGCCCCTCTCCCCTATATATTTTTCATTTCCATTCTAGACTTAAAACTTGTAAGAGGTACATAATATTATTAAAAAAATATTTATTAAAATATGACAATTTAATCTATCTACTAAGTCAATTAACATATCTCTCTTTAGACTATTGCTTGCAAACCACCACAAAAAAAATCTCCAACAAATATATAAACAACATTGATTATAAAAAACTAACAATTCTTACTTCTTGTCCAAACTAAAATGTCTAAACAATTGCTTAGAAACAATTGATGTAGATAATATTATCTAGAATGTTTGATCATAAATGTAGACTCCTTTAAGTTAAATAACATACACCAATCTTGTATTGCATATTAGATTATATGATGTTAAAGAAAAGAGAAATATTTTACTAGTGATTATAGGTAAAAGTAAAGATTTGTGTCACACTTTTATAAAGGAAGTGATCGACATTGATCTAACTTTTTAACTTGAATCACTAGAAAGTGACATATGCACTATAATTTAGTTGTTGATTGTGTATATATAACTTGAAATTTTAGACATATTGATTTATTTTTCCCCATTTTGAGAAATATTTTTTTAAAAATAAGTATTAAAGTTTGTGTGCATTGAAAAACATAATTTGTTTCCATGGAATATCACCTTTTGTTTAAACTATTTATCCAAAATAGAAAAATGTATAATCTTAACATAAAACCATTTATTTAGCGCATCATATTTTTTCAGATTTTTTAAATAGACTTTTGTATTTTTTGTTGACTTGATAATCAACTTATATATTTGGTGTTGAAGACTTGATTTTAGTAAAAATAAAAAATAATTAAACTATTTTTTTTTTAAACTACACTCATATCTATCTAAAAAGGGTATTTTTATACATTTTCAAAAGTATTATTTACAAGTGTGATTTTTTGAAACATCAAGTTTTGTGAATTATTTTACTTTTTTTGGTAAATTGGCCCCACAATTGTGTAAAATACACATTTAGTGGATACTTACAGTTGGAAAAGTTGTGGCCCATATCTAACCTTACCTAGAATAAATCTAACTAGACCATATGATCAATTTTTTTTAGTTGGAAATGTTTAAATTCACTTGATAAATTGGTGGAAAGTGTGACATAATTATTTAGTTTTACTCTTATCATGTAAATATTTTATCATCTTGTTCCTATAATTCAATGGCTTCTCTCCTATCCAATGTTGTTTCCCACCTCTTCTTCTTATAAGATGATTACAACCTCCTCTTAACTCTATTATGTAGATATTAATGAAGAAACCATGTAGATATTAATGAAGAAACCATATGCTAGAAATGTTATTTGTATGTAAGAGACTATATAAGTTTCACATTACATGTTTATAAATCCTTATCAATTTGTATGTTCAATCAAGTATATGTTGATTTGAAATGTGGACTTAATTTTTTTGAAGTGTTTTAAAAATTTAAATGATTTTAATTTTTTTAAAGGAACATATCACACACCTTAACATATTACACATATTACCACAAAACTAATCACAACACCCATTCAATTCAAAGAAAAATAATAACAAATCCTAAAATGTTTATGTAAAATACTAAGAAACTAGCCAGTCTCTAATAGAGAATGCCATCATATATTAAATAAAACATATTGTAAGTTCTCCAATCTAAATGACATCATTAAATTGTCTCATAATTCAAATCAAAGTATCTAATATGTCAATCACATAATCAAATAACATTACTCAAAACTGAGTAAATATGGATCCCACTATTAGAATTATTTACTAAACAATATATCTCACAAAAAAGCCTAAGATTCCCTAAAATGAAGAATATCTACAATTTATCTATTCAAGCTATCTCAAATTTAGCATATGATAGTTTATGGTGACACTATGAAATAAACACAACTTAGAATTTAGAATTTGATTAACACACTTTTAAAATTCAAACTAATAATAGTATTGATATGTGAAAGATTTAAAATATGTTTATACACTTGTGAAAACTAAACATAACAAGAAATTTTGTGTTAGGCTATTGGGATGAACAAAACTCCTTTGGTCTTACACTATGAAATGAATAGAATGATTCTAATACAACCTCTTCTTTCTCCTACACCAAATATATGTCCAATTATGAAGAAACCTATGGATTGATTGTTATATCAACAAATTCTTGAAATAATAATGAAATTGTGTTGTTTAAAGAAGCGGGGAGGGAAAATGAAAGTGCTCTCATGATCCCTACACATAGGTTGTCAAGTTTTTTCCATAAGTATCAAGGTAACCATGTTAAATACCTCCTCAAGATTGGGATGAGTTGGCTATTCTAGTAGCAATATCAAAATCCATGGATTAAGTGTTGTAACAACAATATCTGTTAGACCCAAAAAGGTAATTAGTACAATATACAATTTAAAAAATATTAATAAAATATAATATCAATTTATAAACAAGAAAATAATAATATCAAACATAGAGAAAGTGATGGAAGTCAATTTAATGCTCATAATATCACCCTACAACCCAAAAAATAAAAAAATGCTAAAATAAATAAATTTTACACATATTATTTGCTAAGGACTCTATGAGTTTCATGTGTTGAATGTTAATAAATTTTAATTAGATTGAAGTTAATCAAGTATTTGTTAGCTTTGCATGTGGACTAAAATGACTGCTTAGGTTCATTTGCTTCCTATTGCTTGTATGCCATTAATATTCAAGCAAACATCACAAACCTCAAGTTCTTCCACATATTACCACAATGCTAAGCACAACACCCATTCTATTTAAAGATTATTTATGACAATCCTAAAATACTTATGTAAGGCACTACTAGACAAACTAATCACCAATAGAAAATTTCATCAAATATTAAATAAAATATATTAAAGATTATCAAATCAAATTGACATCATACAATATAATTTTTTTTAATAAACCACAAATCATCAAATAGTCATTGAATGTTGAACAAAAGTATAAAATATGTCAATTACATAGTCACAATAATATTACTAAAAGCGAAGTATGACTACCATTATTAGAATGATTTTTATAGCCTAAAGAGAAAAAGTTTCCACATTAAAAGGCTGCCAAAATAACGTGGTATTTTGTTGCATGAGCAACTCATCCCAAGAACGTGACTACTTCACACACAAAAATTGCTAGTATTGCACATTATATACGTATAAAGAAAAATGATCTTATAGATAATTTATAATTAATATTAAACAAGAAAAATCAATGTGAAGTAGCTAAGGATAGGTACTTGGTTTTATAATAAAAGATAGAAATTTTTTGATGATTTTTTTTTAAATTTGATTGTTTTAATTTTGGAAATGATTTTTTTATTGTGTCAATTTTAATTTTGTTTTATTTAAGATCAAGTTTGTATATTGAATCTTTTTTGTTTGTAAATCTAATTTTTATCACACAGATCTAATTATATTTGTTTTATGTTCCTGTTCTCTAATTCACTAAATTGACCCCTATTTTCTTATTAAGAAATGACATTTCATCCAACCACTTTTTCAAAGAATAATATTAACTATAAGTAAATATGATTAGAACCATTATAAATATAGGAGAAAATAATAAATAGCCAAAAAAATTGTCACATAAGCTATTATAAACTATCTTTTGATAGATTATCTAAAATGCTATTTTGAGATTATCAATAAATGTTATATTTTGTTAGTTAACTTGTAATGGTTGTTTAAGATGCGATACATTTATTTTAAATATTTTGAATTTTGTAAATATTTTCAAATACAAAATATACACTTAACATCTTTTAAATTCTTTATATCAATTAAGTTAAGAAGAAGGCATTCCAATAGTTAATTGTCATCTAAATCTAAAGAGAGAAAAATTCATGACAATTCAATTCTTATTGTCCTTCACTATACACTTTTGCAATGAATCCTCAACAATAGGAAATAGAGTCAATGCAAATCTTTAACAATGATATCTTAAACATTCTTCATTTCCATTAAACCTAAAAATTGTAAGATTATAAAATATTTTTGAAGAATATTATCTCTTATATCTATATACTTACATATAATTATTGTTTCTGTAATGCCCAAAATTTTAAGGACAAAACACAAATTTCAAATTTTGATTACAACACATGACCAACTCACATAATTTTGTTTCCAAAGCACACAATTCTTAAAAAAATATAGATTATAAGGGTGATCCCACAATATTGGTTTACAAATTTTGGCCAAATTGGACACTGAAATAATTTTTTATAACTAAATCTTCACTTTTAGGCACCTATAGTGGCTAAACCGTGAAGAATTTGAAGATGATGCAAACTAGTAATTTGTCACATTTTGTTTGTAGATTTTAAATATATATTTTTAAAAATTTTTGGAATCAGATTGCACTTCTTTTTCCATCTCCTTCGAAAACTAGTTTTTTTCAGTAAACAACATTTTGAAGGAGTGACACTCACCATATAATGCATAACTTTTTTTCCATGAAGGATAAAATTATAATTTTATAATTTTTTCAAATTTAGGTTTGAAACTATGATATCTAGTGCTTCCAGTTGGTTAGATAGTTTTTTATTGAATATTTTTTCCTTAATCAAGTTGCAAAGTCAAACCAATTACAATTCAGACATAGGCGGACCGTATAACACAACTTTTTTTGTATGTATCAAAATTCAATTTTTTTTTGGTTGGATCAAGGAATTCAATATCTAGTGCACTCATATTTTTCAAATTTTTTTGATAATTTGCTATTTTTCACATGTGCAAAACATAGAGCTTATTTTTGGTGAAAAACCTATGTTTAATAAAACTAAAAAAAAAATACATAATAAAACCAAAACATATTAAAATTATATTGTTGGATAGCTCATTCCAAGGACTACCATCATCTAGTTGGGTCTGTGAAGTCTCCTCCATTTTCATCCTCAACCTAAGCTTCGAAACACAAAATTCTAGACTTTTTTGGTGCTAGAGGGTGAGAAGGTGGGAAAAGGGGGGTTCAGGCGAACCAGGTGGGGTTCAAGTGAACCCCCTTTCAAAAAATGTTTTCTTTGTGCTTTTTGGCAGGAATGGTGGGACCTTGCATTTAATTGGTTCGCTTGAACCAGGATTCATTCGAACCCTTTTTTGGTTCGCTCGAACCAAAGGGTTCATTCGAACCCCAAAAACCAATTTTTTTTCATGGGGTCATTTTTTGCAACTTTTCCTTCCTCACTCGAATTGTAAACCACTTTTGTGGATTTACCCATAATATTCAGTTAAGTAACTAAATTGCCTAGGAAACCCTTGTAGGGATTTAAGGGAAGACAAGGGATTCACATCATCGAGACATACCTCATTAGTCCTACAAACACATTCATGATCAAAAGACACCATCAAGTCACAAGTTATGCCATTATAATATATCAATATTAATTCAAGTAATGAAAAGAAAACAAACCCTAGGGGCTAGACCTAATTCCTTGGGGCTCGTCTTTGACGACCTTTCCTACATATATATTTCACAGAGGAATTGTAGTTCAACAACTTGAGTTCACCCAACTCATAATTGATTGACCAACAATCACACATAACACCCAGGTTTAAATCACCACTAGCTCCCAATGGTAGTAAATACTAAGAATGAATAACAATGATGAATCTATAAGGGCTCCTTCTACTATAAGGAGTGATTAACAATACTGATTATAATGGCCCTCAAGGGCCACTTGCCAACATAGATAATCAAGAATTGGTCTAGGACGAAGGTAATCTAAACATATCTTGAATAGATAATTATAATTGAAGTCATGGTTTTAATCCAACCATACAAAGGTCACCATATGACATTCATAAGATTAAGGGATGAAAGGTTAACAAACAAACTACATATTGAATCTTTCTAGGAAATTCAACCTTCACACACCTGGTTGACTAACACAAGGAGTATAACCCTTAGGTTCAAATATCACTCTACAAAAAATCATCTTATTCCTTTAATCCTTTAATTATAAAATATAAGAGTGGGTACACAACTCTTTCTAGGGTCCTCTTACCCCAGACAATTTCACCGTTGGTTGCCACCCACTTAGGTGAAGCTGAAGGTTTGAAACCTCAATGTAGATAGGCATGGTTTTAAAGGAAATTTATTCATAAACAAAACACATCATGCTTACACGAAAATTTAATGTCTATACTTAATATTTGGTTCACTTCATGGATGCATTTCTAGCTAAGTGAAAATTTTGATGGCCATCTTTGACCACAAGATAATTTACAACAATAAGATAACTCAAAGAATCAAACTTGCTCTCCTCCTGACCATATTAGCATCATGAAGACTTGTGAGCTTTAGCCAAACCCCTGAGAAAGAAATATTTTAACCCCATGATGATGAAATGGGGTCTTCCATTTAGATAATATAAAATGGTGTTTCAAGACAAGATTTATCTATCTATCAAACAATTCCATGAGTGCGATACTCAAATTTTGTTGAAAAGCTCACATTCCAACACCCATTATTCTTACCAATTATTATGTATCAAAAACTTATATATAAATTACTATTTTTGGCATTTGAAGACCAAGAAGGATGTAGAAACCCAAGCTCTATTCTTTAGGGATGGCATTAAAATTTCCATAAAATGGATTATAAACAAGGATTTCGTTTGAGACCAATGGAATGATCAATGAAAGCCAAGATTCTAAACATAGTACCCAAACACTCATGGGTATGATCTGGGTATAAACATAAACTCCTAAATATTACCACACTAAAACAATACATGAAATACATAACCATTTCCCCCAACACACACAATAGGGTCCAACATGCAAATGCATTTATACGTACGAAATACTAAGTGGGTACACTTAAAACCAGTTAAAGATAGACTCCCATACCGACATAAATATTCTCCAAGAGCTTGACTTGGGGTCTTGAACCTTTGCTTCTGCTCCACAAATCCTTGGTCCACCACGAAACCCCATAAAGGTCTTCAGTCATTTAATAAATCTGAAATGGTAGTGTGATTTTGTGCCTTCTAATCTCCACCGCTTGGAGAAAAAGTCCATGCCTATCCCCTACCTTCTCCATTTCCTTTTGCTTCATTCCCCCCTCTCTCTCTATCCATCATCCCTCTTCTCAAAGCTCCCATCATCCTTCCTACCCCAAGTAAAAAGAACTCCACCCCCTTTTCTTCATCGACAAGCTTCCTCCTCTCGATCTGTGCACCCCTGACCAAATTCCTTGCACCTGCAAATTCTAGCGTAACTCAAACTAGGTTTTTTTTTATTAAATTCCATCTTCCTGATTACTCAATCTTTTTCTAGCTTACATAGCTATCCTTTTTCATTAATCCTCATGTCCATCACCTTCATTCCTTTTCAAGAATGACACCTAGAGCTGACATATTGGTTCCCATGCCCAAGCTCCATTCGCCTAACCACTGACACAATCTTGCCTTGAATGCAAACAATCGGTCTTGAAATCTATGCTATGGTAAAGAACATCTCAATTATGTGACTTGTTTTAAATCATCATCATTTGATTTGACCTTCTTTAAATTCCAGTTGTAGATCTTCACCTTAAACTATGCTATCGATCTTACCTTTATGCTTACGTCACCCTAATAGAATGATTCACAACAACAATGTGAATTAGTTGCCCAATCGTTGCTTGCCATGTGTCACTCACCTGTATCTTGCATTGGTCAACCCAGGTCAACGCAAGAATACACAAGAAGGCGAGATTACTCCATTTTTTTTTACCTTAAGCTTATCAACCTTCGAGGTTCAGGTGTCAGGTAACCTCCCTAACTCATGCTCAACATGCATAGAGAGACCTTAGAAGCAAGCACAAACACCTAACTCTGAAGCTCCTTACACCTATCGGGGTTCATCCTTCAGCCTTACCCTCTACCTTCTACCTTATGTTAGATTGCATTGAAGGCCTTAGGAAACAAGACCGAACCACGATGTCCAATCCTCTTTGTACCTATTGGAGTTCAACCACCAACCTTACCCTTTATCTTGCTTCTTGTGCACCATTGCAAGCCCACACTCTAACCTTCAGAACACTAAATCATGAAACTCTAAATAATGTTTTCATTTTTCATAGATTGGGGATTACTACTCCCCCTTACCTTATTCTCAAAGTGCAAAGAAGAACTTATCAAGTAGGCTTAGACAACAACAACATGAAAATCTAAAACTTATATGAAAATATGAAAATTAAGTTGCCTTAATATGTAAATACCATGATTAGATCCATCTTCTTTATGATGCTATAAACAACCAACTTAACATGCTTATAAACACTACCTTATGTGAACTTATAACAAAAATAAATAAATAATAACATCAACATAAGATAACATTAATGAGGCACAAATCAGCAACATAAGAGCATCACATAACATAGGATTTACATGGAGAAACCCTTGCAGAAAAAACTCTACCAAGAAGAGAGGTCAATTATGCATTAGCATCAAATAAATGAGATTAAACCACTTCCATTCTCCTCTTTGCCTCCAACATGGAAGTGCTTGTGTACCTATGAACAACCTCCTTATGCCTCCACCTGTCCTCGTTCCTACAGAGTAACGCTACATTCAACTGTTCCTCTCAATTCTACATCCAAGAGGCTAAATTTTGATGCAGGAGCATCCAGTGGTGTGAGGGAAATCTTGCATCACCCAAAAATATGCTTTCCATTTATGTTCCTTTTGTTTTCTTTTTGTAGATGTTTTTGCATTTTTGGATACCCTTTTCATTGAATAAGAGTTCCCAACTTTCAGAACTGTTTTTCTGCTTTTTCTGCTCAATTGCTATTTTTAGCAGGTGTGAATTTGAAGGTGTGGGAAGACAAAAATTTATGGGAAGGTTCAAGACAGAAAAATAAGCACTTTGGCGAAAGAATCAGGTCAAAATCATTCACGGTTTGAAAGTTATTCAAGTTTCAGTTTCTAATTTTTGCCCTGAAAAAACTTCCAAGTTCAGTTTGAGGCACTAAACGGTCCCGTACGGGCCCATAAATCATTGGAACTGGCGAAGCTGGTTCGTCAGAATGGTGCAAACGATTCAAAAAATGGAGTTCCGGATCAAAAGTTATGGCTTCCGGAAGTTGGCTGATTTTTGGAAAATTGCCAATTTTTGAATTAGGACTCAATTTTTTAATTTCAAATTGTAATTTTTGGTGCCAAACTGCCAAAACTCATATCTCAAATGTTGTTTTTGGACCCAAACCAAAAAGGGGCTATTTATGGGCTAGTTTCTGATTTTTGGGTAGCTTTTTGGGGAAAAAGAGTTCGCATGCTACGAAGGAGGAATTTCTGTAGTTTTTGTAGTTTTCTGTAATTTGCATGTATTGCAGAGCTCAAGGATTTGAGATCCTCTGCATGTAAGATTTTCCTTTCTGAACAATAATAAAATTTCTCTTGTTGTTTGCATCATTTTCTATGTCTCGGATTTTCTCTCTCGTCAAGTGGTATTAGAGCGGGTTTTCTTGAGCGTGTGGACAGATCGCCGATCGTGAGGTGGTTTGCACCAGGACCGTGGTTGTGGGTTCAAGATCTCTAGGGTTCCTCCAAGAGTGATTACTGGTAGGCGTGGTGGTGCCAGAGGTGGAAGAAACGCTGGTGGAAGAGATCCATTGGCGACCGAGGGTTTAAGAGCCCTCCAGAGACAAATTGATGCAGTGCATGAACATATGAGAAGAGGGTTAAACCCGAGAAGGAGAGGAGAAAGCGAGGATGAAGAAGAGGTGGAAGATTTAGATGTAGAAGAGGAAGAAGAAGCGATTGATCAAGATCAAATGCGGCTGATAAGGGCCATTTCGAAGATCAAAAAAAGACCTAGATTAGAAGTTCCCAATTATTCTAGAAGTCTGAAACTTGGAAGAGTTGATCGATTGCATCAAT
The DNA here is from genome assembly GCA_007258455.2 of Sequoia sempervirens. Taxonomy (NCBI): domain Eukaryota; kingdom Viridiplantae; phylum Streptophyta; class Pinopsida; order Cupressales; family Cupressaceae; genus Sequoia; species Sequoia sempervirens. The sequence goes on along the minus strand of VDFB02103510.1, from coordinate 41,636 downwards.
GAGCTAGAAGAGTATTTTGAGTATGAAGAAGTAGAGGACCCAGATTGGGTTAAGTTTGCAAAAATGAAGTTGAAGGGCCATGCCAATATTTGGTGGAAAGAGGTCTAGTTGGAGAGAAATCGAAGAGGAAAAGGAAAGATCAACAATTGGGATCGCATGGTGGAGAAACTGAAGAAGCAATTCATACCAGTGGACTATGAGTTAGATCTGTTGAAGAAATTGCAAGGGTTGAAGCAAGGAAGTAGATCTGTGAAAGAATACACAAAATATTTTCACAAGATGATCATCATAATGGGCCATGCAAAGGCCAACAAGGAGAAGGTAGCTTGTTATCTTAATGGGTTACGACCGAGCATTCAAGAGGAGCTAAGCCTGGTCAAATGACCACCATTGAGGATGTGTACCAGTTTTCTCTGAAAGTTGAGGAGAAGCTGAACAAAAGATTTGACAGCAAGCAAAAAGGACAAGGAGGTCAAAGCGAAAGGGGTAGTGGAAGATCTTTTGGGAGCCGAAATTAGGATGAAAGGAAAAATGAAGATGTGGGTACCAGTCGAGGCTAGAAGAATGATAACTTCTACCGCCCTCATGATTAAAATAGTGGTGATCAAAGAGGTAGAGGATGAGGAAGATCTGGGCCAGGACCCAGAAGAGGTGGTTTCAGAGGAACTTGTTTCCATTGTGGTGAAGAAGGGCATCGAGCCTATGAATGTCCACAACACCAAGGAAGGACAAAAATAAGGCCAAAAGGTCGTGGAAGGGTTGCACATGCAGATGAGGAGGCTCAATCTGAGCATTCAGATGATGTTGAAAGGGGAGAAGCCCTAGTGGTTAGAAGAGCCCAAGTGACTGAAGAGAAGGAGCTAGAATAGAGGAAGAATCTGTTCTGCACAAGGTGCAAGTGTGAAGACAAATGCTGTGATGTCATTATTGATAGTGGGAGCACCGATAATCTGGTGTTAGAAGAGATGGTTACGAAGTTGAAGCTGAAAAGGGAAAGGAATCCACATCCATATTGGATTTCCTGGTTGTAGAAAGACCACAAAGTCTTGGTCAATGAGCAGTGCCTAGTGAAGTTCAAGATCGAAAGCTATCGTGATGAGGTACTATGTGATATCATTCCCATGGATGCATGTCACATGTTGTTGGGGAGGCTGTGGCAATTCGATAAGCGAGCTGTACATGATGGCCATGCAAACACTTATTCCCCGATGAAGGATGGAGTCCACCATAAGTTGAAACCCTTGAAGAAGGACGAAGAAAAGGTATGCAGCAGTGCTAGAATTTGTTTTGTCGATGGAAGGAAATTTTTAGAAGGCATGAAGCATGAGCGTATGTGTTATGCATTGATTCCTAGAATGGAAAATGAAGATAGTGAGAAGGTGCAAGTAGAAGTTTTTGGACTATTGGATGAGTTTTAGGAGATTATTTCTAATAACATACCTGAGGGTTTACCACCAATGAGGAAGATCAGTCATCAGATTGAGTTGATCCCTGGAGCCAGTTTTCCAAATAAGACAGCTCACATAATGACTCCTGCAGAAAATGAGGAGTTGAATAGACAAGTTCAGGAGTTGTTGAGGAAGGGTTTGATTTGAGAGAGTCTGAGCCCATGTGCAGTATCTGCAGTACTAGCACCAAAGAAGGATGGGGAGTGGAGGATGTGTATAGACTCCCAGACCATCAACAAGATAACTATCAAGTACAGATTTCCCCTGCCAAGGATGGATGACCTGATGGACTGTTTGAGTGGAGCACAATACTTCAGAAAGATTGATTTGAAGAGCGGATATCACTAGATCCGGATTTGTGAGGGAGATGAATGGAAGACCACCTTCAAGACCAAAGAGGGCCTGTATGAGTGGCTAGTCATGCCCTTTGGGCTAACCAATGCACCGAGCACATTCATGCGGCTCATGAACGAGGTATTGAAAGAGTTTTTGGGAAGTTTTGTTATTGTATATCTAGATTATATTTTGATTTTTAGTAAGACTTTGGATGAGCATTTAATGCATATTCATAGAGCTTTTGAGAAGTTGAGAGAAGAGAAATTTTTGATTAATCTAAAGAAGTGTAGTTTTGTGAAGGAGTTAGTGTACTTGGGGTTTGTCGTCTCAGTAGAAGGTCTCAAGATGGACCCAGAGAAGGTGAAGGCTATTCTAGAATGGCCTACCCCAAGAACTGCTACTGAGGTGAGATATTTCCATGGTTTGGCCAGTTTTTATAGAAAGTTCATTAGAAACTTTAGTATTATTTGTGCACCCCTGATTGAAACAATGAGAGGGGATAGAAAAGAGTTCAAGTGGAGCACTGGAGTAGCGAAGAGTTTTGATCTGTTGAAGCAGAAGGTGACATATCAACTAGTTTTAGCCCTCTCGGATTTCAATAAGGTGTTTCAGGTGGATTGTGATGCCAGTGGTTGTGCCATTGGAGCAGTGATGAGCCAAGAAGGTAAGCCCATTTCCTATTTCAGTGAAAAGTTAAATGATGCAAAGAGAAAGTACTCTGTATATGATCATAAATTTTATGCAATAGTTCAAACATTAAAGAAATGGAGATATTATTTGTTACCGAAGGAATTTGTTTTGTTTATTGATCATCAAACATTACATTATCTGAATAGTCAAGGAAAATTAAATCAGAGGCATATGAAATGGGTAGAATTTTTGCAAAGTTATACCTTTGTTTTAAAGCATAGGAGTGGGAAGTTGAATAGGGTTGAAGATGCCTTAAGTAGGAGGCAAACATTGTTGACAGAGATGTATATTGAAGTGGTTGGGTTCAATGAACTCAAGAAATTGTACCCTAAAGATCATGTTTTTGTAGAAGCTTGGAAAGCTTGCAAGGAGCCTGTCATAGTTGATAGGACGAAGTGACTGTATTTCATAATCCAGGATGGCATGTTGTTTAAGGGAAGTCAATTGTGTATTCTGAGGAGTTCCATGAGGGAGAACCTGATAAAGGAGAAGCATAGTGGAGGAATGGCAGGACATTTTGGTCAGGATAAGACCATTGCCATTATTAGTGAGCATTATTATTGGCCTCAATTATCACAGGATGTGAAGAAGTTTGTGCAGAGTTGTAGGGTATGTTAGATGGCTAAAGGAGTGAGCCATAATACTGGGTTGTATCAACCCTTACCTGTACCAGAGAGGCCATGGGAGGATATAAGTATGAACTTTGTTCTTGGCTTGCCAAGGACACAGAGAGGGAAAAATTTAGTATTTGTGGTAGTTGACAGGTTTTCAAAGATGGCACATTTCATCCCATGCCAGAAGACCCATGATGCAGTCCACATTGCTGACTTGTTCTTCAGAGAGGTGGTGAGGCTACATGGTCTACCAAAGAGTATAGTCTCAGATCATGACACAAATGTTTTTGGATATTTTTGGAGGAACTTGTGGAAGAAGTTGAAAATAGAGTTGAAGTTCAGTTCTGCACACCATCCACAAGCTAATGGGCAGACTGAGGTCGTGAATAGAAGTCTAGGTAACCTAATGAGATGCTTGGTAGGAGATAAACCCAAGGGATGGGACTTGATCTTACCCTAGGTAAAATTTTCTTACAACAATTCTGTCAACAGAAGCACTGGTAGATCACCATTCCAGATTGTGTATGGAGGCAGTCCCAGGACCACTCCAGAATTGAGGAAGATGGACCAAGAGAAGAAGACAAGTGCCAAAGTCGAAGACTTTGCAGAGCACATCAAGAATATACATGAGAAGGTAAGAGAACATATTAACAAGATGAATATGCAGTATAAGGCTAAGGCAGGTTAGAAGAGGAGGTATAAGGAGTTTCAGATTGGTGATGAAGTGATGGTCCACTTGAGGAAAGAAAGGTTTCCAGTGGGAATGTATAACAAATTGAAGATGAAGAAGTTTGGTCCATGTAAAATTTTGAAGAGGCATGATTCAGGGAATGCATATGAGGTAGAGTTGTCAGATGGAGTCAACATTTCCCCTGTGTTCAATATTTCAGATTTGACAGAGTATCATGAAGGTGGCATAAAGGAAGTACCAACAATGGAATAGTGTGGAATTCCAGCACCTACTTCAGAGAAGGAGGAGATTGAATAAATCCTAGATAGCCGTGTGGGAAGGAGTACCAGAAATAGGCAATATGAAGAATACCTGGTGAAGTGGAGAGGAAGGCCTGTGGAAGATTCATCCTGGCTATCTAAGGAAGAGGTTGACTGCTTGGGTTTTCCTCAACCATCTGAGACGTGACAGGGTCACTTCTCAAATTACCCTGGGTGTCTGATGCAGGAGCATCTAGTGGTGTGAGGGAAATCTTGCATCACCCAAAAATATGCTTTCCATTTATGTTCCTTTTGTTTGCTTTTTGTAGATGCTTTTGCATTTCTAGATACCCTATTCATCGAATAAGAGTTCCCAACTTTCAGAACTGCTTTTTTGCTTTTTCTGCTCAACTACTATTTTTAGCAGGTGTGAATTTGAAGGCGTAGGAAGACAAAAAATTATGGGAAGGTTCAGGATGGAAAAATAAGCACTTTGGTGAAAGAATCAGGTCAAGATCATTCACGGTTTGAAAGTTATTCAAGTTTCAGTTTTTGCTTTTTCCTTGAAAAACCTTCTGAGTCCAGTTTGAGGCACTAAATGGTCCCGTACAAGCCCATAAATCGTCGGAACCGGTGGAGCTAGTTCATTAGAATGGTGCAAATGGCTTGAAAAACAGAGTCTCAGATCAAAAGTTATGGCTTCCGAAAGTTGGCCGATTTTTGGAAAATTGCCAATTTTTGAATTAGGACTCAATTTTTGAATTTCAAATTGTAATTTTTGGTGCCAAAACACGAAAAATCATATCTCGAATGTTGTTTTTGGATCCAAACTAAAAAGGGGATATTTATGGGCTAGTTTCTGATTTTTGGGTAGCTTTTTGGGGAAAAAGAGTTTGCATGCTGCGAAGGGGGAATTTCTGTAGTTTTTGTAGTTTTATGTAATTTTTCATGTATTGCAGAGCTCAAGGATTTGAGATCCTTTGCATGTAATATTTTCCTTTCTGAACAATAATAAAATTTCTCTAGTTTTTTGCATCATTTTCTGTGTCTTGGGTTTGCTCCCTCGTCAAATGTATAGACTTGTGAAGGCATCTAATGCACCAAAAATGGTGCCCAAAGATGACCCTTCATTCCAAACGTCTCCAACCTTTGGATTATCTCCTTGAAATTCAAAAACACATTGGTTTTAGCTCCAATACTTTCCCTCCAACTTGGGTGCCCAAACTTGAGAAGATAAAGATTACATTAAATGAAATAAATGATGGAAAACCAAGTGACACTTGTTGCCTCTATCCAAGCACCCACTTGGATAATCCCAATAGTAATTTATATTTATCATTTCCTTTATCTTTTATTATCCCATTCTAGGTGTCTACATGTGAGGAAAACAATATTAAATATTTATATCCACAACCCACCTTTATCGCTGCTAGTGGACCCATCACCCCTTATGGGTATATTACAAACAATGGTGAGAATTAATATTACAAAATATTTTCCCAATACACCCTAAGTGCCTAGAGACAATTTCCAAGGATATTAGAACCATGATATATGACATAGGATTTACAAGGTGGATGGCAACTAATCCTAACATTTTGGGTGCCCTAAATACCATAAAACGAGACACTATTATGCTGAAAATTTTGAGTTTCATGTCATATTTACACCTACACACATGAATGCACACAACATTTAATGTACAATATAAAACAATGTAAAATATTGAATACATCTTAAAGAATTGTACTATAATCTAGAGAACAATTTGCAATCATTTCATGACATGCCGCCTCTTAGAATAGAACCAAATTGGAATTATAACTATCAAGTGATGAAGCAACAATCATTTTCCTCACAAACATGTAATCTATAAATGTACTAGAGAGGATAGATTGTAGGAAACACAAAGACGTGCATTTGTCTCAAGAGTATACCATGTACAATTTGCATAGATAATTATTTTGATTTTAATATTCTTATTTGTGTGAATCCTTGTCCTCACATTATTTTCATGTACACAACACTTCTAAGTCCTCATATATACTATTGTCCTCCAAACCAACTAGAGTTAAATAGCCAAAGAAGTAAGAGTAGAAGACTCAAAATGTGCATAATATAAAACTTAACTCTTATAATAAATAATAAATTATATATTATTCATACATATTCAAAAAATACAACAAACTAGACAGTTTAAAAAATCAATAAAATTTAAATAAATTAAGTTACCTAAATTTGTATCCTATTTTTAACAAAATAACCTAATACTTATACTAGTATAAACATCTTAAATACATCTATAATTCTATTTTACTTTTGTATGCAATATTCAATTTTACTTTTAGAAAAATACCATTCATTATTTTATTTTATTTATTTTTTACCATAAAATTATATTAAATTAACAACTTTTCTTTATTTTATTTTAAATCTAGAGGTAATTTATTTTACCATAGAGCTATATTAATTAAATTAGGAACTATTTTTCCATCAAATGATGTTGCAATCCTTGCAACTAGGTTCTACACAATTAATTGAGTTATAATAGATTAGAATATGTGTGTGCATATATACATACATACATACATATGGATGTATGTATACACATACATATATATGTATATATATTACATACATACATATATATTATTATTGTAATTAATAATACTAGTTAAGAACAATTGATTTGTAAGAGTGAAGGTGAACAATGATAAATTTTAATGGTCAAATATTTTTATTTTTCTTCCTAAACGAATGATTATTTGCCACTTTTTCATCTAGACAAGGTGATAGAAGGATCAATAGGATTAAGGTATGTGCAGGATCATCATGGAAAAAAACATGCCCTTAAGTGGCAAAAAAATTAGAAAAATCAGAGTTAGGAAACTTGACATAAAATTTTGAATAAGTTATCTATATTATTTCAAAAATATGTAAGAATAGAATCTGTAGCAAATTGAATGTAGTTTCTAAAAAACTAGGTTTTTAAAATAAAAAAAAATCTATTTGGTGAAAATTTGAAATTTCAATGTAGTAGTACTTAAATTTCAGGGAAAAAATAAGAAGTTGGTGTCTATTTGACCACAATAAAATGATAAATTTTTATAAGATTTAAGATATAAGTGGAGGACTCATGGATGTGATGCATATTTTTTTGTAATTTTTTTCCAAGTAAATAATTAATTATGAATTTTTATTACAACTTTTAAAAATATAAAAACTTGTATGTCGACCACCTTAACTTGGTCAAAACTTCATGAAATTCATTTTTTTAATCCTATAGTAGCATAGAATGTGACATGTTTTGGATTAAAAAATGTGATTTTGAAAGCTATAGATTTTTTCAACTAATATCAATCGAGACTTTAATTGTAATTCAAATAGAAAATGAATAATAATTATTTATTAAATTCAAATTAAAACATAATTTATATTGGTGGAAAGTCAAGAATATCCTTTAAAAACCCTTTTTGTTCCATCAATTTTGGGTAAAAAAAAAGTCGTTGGCCACATGGGCCATCATATCACTTACATATCGCCACTTTTTGGCCCATCATGATCCTGCACATACCCATTACTTTCTTAGAATATGATAATTCCAGCTTTACATCTTATTTTTTAGAGGAAATCAAATATATTAATTTAAAATATTTTTAAAGGAACCTATTTTTGATCAAAGATGGTCACCTATTTTCAAACTAAATTTTTGACAATACTAACTAAAATTATATTATATTGAGAATAACATTAATTTAAATTATTTCATGATTTGAACATATAAAGTATTAAAATTAGAAAAAAAATGATCTCCAAAACTTCACATACATTAACATATTCAATTTTTTTTCCCACTCCTCTCTCCTCTGTCCGTGTTTGAACATCTTATGTGCATGGTAGATCTGCCCTGGGGGTACCCCACGGTCCCCCTCTGTCCCCCCTTGAACTGAGCCTCTTGCTTGCAGACTCGTGTCCCTTGGGTGCCACTCTTGGAGGGTTCAGTCCTTTGGGTGCAGATCTTTCGGTGCCACCCGTGTCTTTGGTCAAAGTGCCAAAGGTCGAGTTTCTTTTGGAAACCAAAGGCTGGAAGAATGTGTTGACTAATAGAAAACATAGCTCAAACCCTCCACCTCCTTTAGAGGAGGAAGTCATTGCTTTAGGAATGTATTTCGCTATCTCTGATACGATCAATGATAAGATTCTCTCCTCCATGGAGAATGCTATTGTGGGTCATTTTCTCTCCTTCCATCCCACTATTGATATGGTTCAAAGATGGGCTACTACTAAATGGCACCTTAAGGGAAGTGTGGACATCTGTGTGATGTCAGGTGGTCTATTCCTTTTCAAGTTCACAGCTTCAGAATATTTGGTGGTGGTTCTCTCTTTTGGTCCTTAGGTTTATGGAAAACACAGTTTGGCTTTATGTTGCTGGAAATCGGGATTTGACCCTATTGTGGATCTAAATAAGTCAGCTCCAGTTTGGATAGGCCTACCTGGGTTGCCCTTGGAATATTGAGATGAATCAATCTTCAAAAGCATTGGAGATTCCTTGGGACACTTCATTACTTCTAATTCCATCACCAGATCTAAGTCAAGGTTAGTTTTTTCCCACTTTTGTGTGAACATTAGTGTGAATAAAACTTTGCCTAAATCAGTTAAGCTTTGTTCTAAGTTTGCTACTTGGGTCCAACCTGTGTGCTATGAAAATGTTGTGTTCTACTGTCAAAAGTGTGCCAAACCTGGTCAACTTATCTCTGATTGTAAGTCCTCCTTCAATAAGGAGCCAAACCCGAGAGATTCTACTGCTAATGTTAACTCTCCTCCAAAAAATGATGATTCAATTATTAGTGATCTGGAAAAATCCACCTCAACAAACTTTTCTAAACCCACTAACTCTGGTTTGCCTCTTGGGTTGGAAACCAGTGTTGATCCGACATCGAGCCTCGCTAATCTTTCCCTGACTAAGAACATGGCATGTGATAAGGTGTTGGATATAGCTAATCTATCCTCTAGTTCTGCTCTTGGAGGTGATGAGCTTGTTGGTGGTGCCTTGCTGGAGGTGGTTTCAGTGGGGACTAGTGAGAATATGGGGGAAGAGGGTGAAATCTGGGAGGACATGGGTATTGGAGATGTGACAACTTTCAACTCTAAGGATTCGAATCTAGAGAATGTTACTGAAGAGGACAACTGGGTAACCCCAAAGAAAAGAGGGATGAAGAAAAAGGTGGATGTGGGTGGCGATTCCAAGCCTGGGAGGCCTAGCCAGAGACTTATGAGGTTAAGAGAAACCACGAATGAGATAGCCATTGGTAAACAAAGGACATTGGATGTGTCCTCCAAGAAAGGTAAGAAATGAAGGTCATGTCTTGGAAAGTGTGAGGGCTGAACAACTCTCATAAGCAACTAGCTCTAAAAAACTATGTTTTAGAACATAAGATTGATAGTTACTTTTACAAGAAACCAAGATGAGAAAAGAAAATTTTGATAATGTTGCTAAGTATTTATGGCTAGGGGCCACTTACTCCTATAGTGATGCTGAAGGGGCGTCTGGTGGTCTTGCTGTACTTTGGAATCCTTCTAGATTTAATGGCTTTGAAATGTTCTACTGTAGGAGTAGTGTTGGTGTTTCTTTTACCTACCTGGGTGGTTCTTGGTCACTCATCAATGTTTATGCTCCCATCTAGATGAATGCTAGGAATGCTTTGTGGTAGTCTCTCTCTGACTGGGTTAAAAAAAACAGTGGTTATTTTTGGCTTGTGGCTGGGGATTTCAATTCCCCCTTATTTCCCTCAGAGAAAAGTAGTGGACTAGTGGATTATTCTGACAACATGGCTGATCTGGAAAACTTTTTGAGTTTTACTGGTCTGGTGGACAGATTTATCGGGCCAAGCTTTTACTTGGAGCAATAGGAGTCTAAGGGAGGACTTAATTCAAGTTAGTTTAGATAGATTCCTTTGTTCTAGTAACTAGACTAGCCTTCTAAGTGCCACTCTCAGGGCTCTGCCCAAGACAATTTCTAATCACAATCTGTTGTTGTTGACCTCGAGCGACCAGTCTGCTATCGGTTCGTACCCTTTCTAATTTGAGATAATGTAGAATTCCCACCTTGATTTCAAAACTAAAGTTGTTGAATGGTGGAATATTCCTATTCGTGGTTCCCCCATGTTCAAAATATTTTTTAAACTCAAACATATCAAATGTATGGTGAAAGGTTGGAACAAAAGCGTTTTTGGGGATGTTTTCCAGAGAATTTTTTTTTTTGGGGATAAATTGAAATTGATTTAAAAGAAAATGGAGGAGTGGGATGTTAGTCTTCCTACTTGCAACTAGGAAAAAGAGAGCCGAAAGGAGTGGGAACAAATTCTAAAGAAAGAGGAGATTTTCTGGAAGCAAAAATCCATAGTCCAATGGCTGAAAGAAGGTGACAGGAACACCTCTTTCTTTCATGTTTCTGCTATTAAACATAAGAAAAGGAATTAGATTACTAAATTGCACAATGCTTGGGGGAGGTGGTCAATTCTCCCTACCTAATTGGCCTGGTGGCTACGTATTACTTTCAAAAGGCTTATGCGGCTCCTATAGATGCTCCTAATCCAGCTCTTGACAGTTTACTGCTTGACCCACTCTTGACTATCATATCCCAGAATGATAACCTTGGGATTCTCAATGTTATCACTCTTGAGGAGGTCATATTGGATACTTTCAATATGGGGTCTTACAAAGCTCCTGGCCTCGATGGTTTCCCTCCAGCTTTCTTCTAGACATTTTGGGAGATTGTTGATGAGGACCTTGTCTTAGTTGCTCATGATTTCTTCAAATCTGGTAAGATTCTTAAGCAACCGAATCACACCTTCATAGCTTTAATTCCCAAGGTTGTTGATCTTCAATCTATGGTTGATTTTTTCCCCATCAGTCTGTGCAATACTTTTTATAAAATCCTCTCTAAAATTCTAGTGAACCACATCAAACCTCTCCTTGAAAAAATTATCATCCCCTCTCAAAAAGGATTTGTTCTTGGTCACCATACACTTGATGCTATCATAACCACACATGAGTTACTCCATTCCATGGATAGATGCAACTACACTGGTATGGCCCTTAAATTAGACATCTCAAAAGCCTACGATAAGGTGATTTGGGACTTTGTCCCAAAAGTCCTTACCAAATTTGGTTTTGACCATTCTGTGACCAATCTTATTATGGAATGTGTTACTATGATTAAGTACTTTGTTTTGGTAAATGGGTCCCCATTTGGGTTTTTCTTTGCTGGGAGAGGTATCAGACAGGGAGACCCCCTTTCACCCTATTTGTTTATAATGATCACAAATGTCCTGAGCAAGAACTTCACTAATCTGTTGTCAAAAGGGTTCATTAAGGGTATTAAGGCAACCACTTTCTTAGAGCTGACGGTGATCCAATAATTTGTGGATGATACTTTTTTGTTTGGGAAAGCCTCTGTGGTAGAAGCTAGGAAATGGAAAAATTGTCTCAATAACTATGCTGCTTGTTCTGGGCAATGCATTAACTATAATAAAAGCATGATTTACTTCTTTAACAACACTCTTAACCTGCAAGCTCAGGTAACTGCTATTTTGGGCTTCTTGAATGGTTCGCTTCCTTCAGTTTATCTGGGTTTACCCCTTACTGTCAAGGAAGTCACTCTCGACTTTTGGAATTCTATACTTGAAAGGATCCAGAGAAAACTTGCTGGGTGGATAGGCTCTTTTCTTAGCCATGATGGTAAATTACAACTCCTGTCTGTTGTTCTTCAAGGTATCCCTATCTATTTCCTCTCCATTTTCAAGATTCCCAAATAGATTGCTGAGAAATTTGAGAAAATTCAAAGGACTTTCCTCTAGTCGGGGACTGAGGAAAAAAATAAATTTGCTCTGGTTAAATGGGACAAGATTTGTCAACCTAAGAATTGTGGTCGACTTGGAATAAGAACTGTTTCTAATACCAATAAAGCTTTAATGGCCAAAGTGGGTTGGGATCATCTGAGGGATAGGAAGGAATGATGCAAGATCATGAATGCTAAGTACCTTCAAAAAAGACCTCTGATTGTCTACCTTTTAGAGGTTCACCATTTAGGGTCCTTGGTGTGGAGGTGTTTGCAGTCTACAAGGTCTTCTGAGGAATGGGATAAATTGGAAGATTGGTAATGGTAATAAAATACGATTCTGGGAGGACCCTTGGTTACTTGATACTCCCTTAGAAAGCTCTAAATTTAGGAATCTTATGAGATTGGCTCAATGATTCTTTGGTATTTATATCAGTGATTACCTCCTAGTCCCTCATGGTGCTAGAAAATGGAATGACTTGGCCCTTTGCTTCCCCTTATCCCTTGATCTGAGACTCCTTGACAAGACCCTGCAGGAGTTGCTCTCCCTCACTAGACTTACAACTTCCAACAGGGGGGATAAATTCTTTTGGAATCATGATAAGCAAGGAGATCTTTTAGTTAAATCGACTTACAATCTATTGACAGACCAGGGTGTTGTCCTTGACCTTTGGAAGAAGGTTTGGAATCAACACATGATACTAAAAGTTAACTTATTTTGGCGGATTTCCTGCCATAACAGGATTCTTACCTAGGACAATCTAAAGAAAAGAGGATTCCAGATCCCCAACAGATGTTTTTTATGCAAATGCAATGAAGAATCAGTAGGTCACTTGTTGTTACACTGCCCGTTTGCTGTTGGGGTTTGGGAACTGGCTATAGGAAGATTGGGGATTCAATGGATTATGTGTCAGGATTTCAGATCTTTATTCTGAGTTGATTTGGACCCTTTTTCCACCCATTACCTAGTGAAATTTGGAACCAAGTCCCCCCCATTTTATGTTGGTGTATATGGAAAGAGAGAAATAATAGGATTTTTTAGGAACATTGAGATGAGCCCAAAAGAGGTGTTTGGTATTGGTTCTTGGCTGATTGCGGAAAAAATTTCATACTTCAAAGGGAAAACCTCAAAAAAAGGTTTGACTGTGGAGGGAATGAGTATGACCAAAGCCTGACACCAAAATATGGATGCTAACTCCTTTGAAAACTCTAGATCCCTAGCTCGGAGTGTCACTATTTGGAAGCCTCCTAATAATGACTGGTATAAACTAAATTTTGATGGGGTTGCTAAAGGCAACCCGAGCATAGCCAATATAGGAGGTGTGATTAGAGATTGTAGAGGAAATTTTATGACTGGTTACTCTAGGGGGATTGGTGTCCATTCCTCAATGGTTGCCGAAGCTAGAGTGCTGTTGAAGGGCTTACAGTTGGCTGTTTCCATAGGGATTGCGAAACTTCATATTGAAGGTGACTCTAAGTCTATTATTGATGCTATTAACTTTGACAGGTTATTGGGGTGGAGTACTAAAGACATTCTACTAGATACAAGGCTCTTCATGTCAAAGTTGAAATTAAGGGTTGCCACCCATATTTATCGGGAGGGCAACCAAGTTGCTGATGCCTTAGCCAATTTTGGCACACATTGGAAATTTTTCCAAATGTTGGCGTTCTTTAGGGAACCTACCAATTGATATTTAGGGTTTAATTTTGAAGGAACAAAGCCCTTACTTGACCTAGATGATGATAACTAAGCAAGCGCCTTGTTGGATTTTCTGGGGGGCCCACATGCTTGTCCTTTGGGCTATGTGGAATAGTGTTAAAGATGAGGTGGATAACAAGTGGCATAATTTAAATTATGAGATGGAGCCCATTTTGAAAAGGGTTTTCATGAGATGTTGCGACAGTACCTAATGATTAAGACTAAGTTGGATCGTACCTTATGTAACCTCCTTTTGGGGATTTGGTTAAGCCATCGTATCTTCAATTTTTTTTATTTTGATTTTGACGTGACTAATAACTATGAGATCAAGCTCCTAATTGGTTTTATCTTGTCCGCTATTTTGTCTTCACTTTTGAAAGCTAACCTTTGTGGTGCCTCTGCCCTATGGCCATCCTGCCTAGGTTTATGTGCATTTACTACGTGGAAGGAAAACCTTCCATTCCCATCATGTCCTGCTTACTTAGCCGAATGTGTTTGAAGATCCTCATTTATGATTCCGCTAAGATCACTTTTAGGAAATTACTTCCTCAAGCGTGCGACCTATCCATTTATTTGATTACCAAAGGCTACCATTTTTGGCTTAAAATCCTAAATGTGCAGGTGATTCTTCACCTTTCCATTATCTCTAACCTTTTATTTTCTCAGGGTTTTTGGTTATTTTGTGTGCAGAGTGACATTATGGGTGGTGATAGGGTGCGAACTGAGCCAAATAATTATGGTGAATTTCACAAAGATCCATTGGTGTGGCACATCTATGTTGAGGGTGGTCTCGCTCCTCTGATGGAGAGTCTTGTGGGCCATGACCCTAATCTGTCTGTGCAATTTGCCAACTCTTGGAAAGATCGTCATGTGACTCTGGGTGGTATTTCTTTTAATGTTAATGAGGAAGTGATTACATAGGCGGCGAGGCTCTAGTGTGCTGGTATGAAGCATCTAAAGCACACTAAAACTTGGGATAATGAAAGTATGAACACTTTTTTTGTGGGGAATGAGGAGTCGGTGCGCAACCAGTCGGGTTTTGAGTGGGAGGCTCTCCCTCAATTGTGGAACCATGTGTGCCTTGCTATGATGAATTACATGACTCTGGAAGGTAGATTCAAAACCTATTTTTTCTACCATTTCCCTTTGTTGAACCACCTCTGACATAAAATCATGTTAAGCTTTCCTTTTTTCCTTCTGATGGACTTAGAAATTTTTGTTGAAAAATGTATTGAGGTTGTTGGTCTGAATCCTAATGACCCTCCTCTCCTGTTGCTCCACCAGGGCCTCATTTTGAGTCTCTACCACTTCCATCTTGTTTTATGCCCACACAAACCCATATCTATTGTCCATATTGAAGAGATTGAGCCTCCCATTGTGCCCAATTTATCCCCGACCGAGTCTAAAGGCCCCATAAAAAAAGCCACCTGGTTCCTACTGATACACATAAACCCAAACGTGTTGCTAAAAAGCTAAAAGGGAATGTGGGTGCGACCCAGACTACTACGACGTCTAGCCTTTGTGAGTTCAAATCAACCCCTGCCAAGACTCCTAGTAAGCCTACCCTAAAAAATAATGGCAAAGAGGAAGGGAAGAGTTTAAAGGAGCCTCCGAGCAAAGGTAAAAATGTGGTGGGCAAGGACTCAAAGGGGGATATGGTGGTTGCAGAGATAGTGGTGATACCATCATCCAACGCTCTGGTAGGCTGGCCAAGGATTGCAAAAAAATGCAAGTGAAAGATATGGACACGGAAGAGGAGCTCGGTCTGACAGCAAAGTCAGTAGGGACGAAGAGGAGTCTAAGAGTGAGGAGGAGTATGCTAGAGGTCCCAGATCCATTCCTAGAATTGGAAAAGTGTAGAAGGAGGACTTGACCTCTTTGTCTTCGGACCCATTGGACATGGAGCGTACTGACACTAGCAAGACTGGGGTTGGGTGGGAGGAGCTCTGTGTGCTACAGGAAAGATTGGATAAGCTGGACAAAAAGTTCTTTGGATTGACCCGCTTTACGGTTAAGTTGGTCCACTGTGTTACCAACACTCTGTTGGCGGTTATGAAGGATGAAATGGAAAAAAAGAATGCTAAAGACCATCAAGAATGGATCACATATGATGTTGTTAATCTCTTGTCAAAAGACTGGGGTGAGGCCAGTTAGTTTGTTGTTCTACCGTTGTCTGTCCATTTGCTGTCAATCCATTGTTTTAGTTTTTTGACTTAGTTTTTTGATGTTTTTTTGGTATTGAACTCTCTTGGCCCTAGTGGCTCTTTGTGAAGGGTACAACACCCTATAAATGCTGCTTACCTAATCAAAAACATATTCACAATATAACAACTTTAAGAAAATGGATGAGAGAACTATCTTATATTTGTCATATTTATATAATAGGTGCCTCAATATTTATATCAAAGTCAAAGAGTTTAGAAGGAAATACATTTAAAATATCTTAAATAGTAGGTAACATTCACAATTTTATTATTTATATTTAAATTATATCTTCAATCATAAAAAAGTTTTATACAAATAAGTATTTTAATAATGTTTTATTTTTTAATATTTTGATAAATAACTTTCTATTAAAATAGTGGAATAATAAGCAACAAAATTACTCGTGAAAATGATTGAGATATTATTTTTAATTGAAACATAACTATATTTTTATTGGAATTTTAATAATTTAGTATAAATACTTAATGAATATTTATATGAAATAAGAGAGTTAGAGTATGAAATATTTTATGACAATGATTACAACTCCAAAGACCTAAAAATATTTTTAATTTTTATTTTACTAATTTTTTTGCTTCAATTTTCCATACTTATCATATGAGTATGGGGGTATGGTTTTAAGTTCTCCCAAAGATTTTATATTAAAAGTAGTCACAAAATTTCAACATTTATAAATAATTTATATTTTAAATGTTTTTACATGAATGCTATATATCACAACAAAGTAGTGAGTTTGTGATCTTATCAACTAAAAACTAGTTATCCCCATAATCTTTCACTCTAAGTTTTTTTTTTTCTTAGTAAATCACTGCTACTACTACCCTTGCAACTTAACCATTGCATTGTGGGGTCAACCCCCTTTTCAAACTAAGCTTATACTAACTAAAATTATATTATATTGAAAACTAGGATCAATAAATGCATTTACATTTATTTTCTTGATTTATAGTTTAAGTTGGAACAACTTGTGCACTTCTTGTTTCTTTTATTATTAAGTGAATATTAAGAAAAAAAAATAAGGCAATTGATATGTAGATCAAATTACAAGGTGAGTAAATACTAAATCCATCATAAGTGTGGCACACATTGAGAACAACACAATATCAATGATATTGATAAGTAAATAAATGGAAGACTTATTTGAATTAAAATGTGTGTTTTAATACATTTCTCAATCAAATAAGAAATTATGGAGAATCATGGTATTTTACAATTTTACTTTTGATCTAATTTTTGAAAAGTAGTTTTTATTATTAAATATATTTCTAATGAATTGAAATTATTATGAATGTACAAATAATTACAAAAACAATGAGACTAAAAATAAAATATAGTACAATAAGTTAAGAGAATACTTATTACAACTTTAAACAAAACAAAAACAAAGCTATATATATATATATATATATATCTGCCTACTTTTAAAATAAATTTAGTATGCAAAACACTAAAATACAGGTTTTGAGTTAAAAAGTAAACGGATTAATAGAAGTAATAATTATGATGTTAATAAAAAATATTGATATTTCTCAATTTATGTATTATTATTAAAATTTTAATAAAAAAAAATTTAAAAAAAGGGATTGGTAAGTACGTCTATCACAGCACAAGCCAATAAACAGCTGCACTAAAAGCTATCAGCCCAGAAATATTTCTGATTGTTCAAGCAATTTTTTTGTGAAGTAGTCACGCTATTGGGATGGGTTGCTGTCATAAGTTAGGCGATGTAACAAAGTAATTTATGTACATGCTATTTTGCAACCATTTAGTGTGGAAGCTTTTTCTTTAGACATTAGAACAATGCTTCCCTAGCATTATAAAAATGAATGGAATAGGTGCTATTATAAAATGAGTAAGTTGTTGGCTGTTGGGAGTCCCTGTGCAGAAAGTTAACCACCTTAACTTCATACTGGTCAAGCCACAAGAACTGGGGCATACTACAAAGAATTTCAGATACAAAGAATTGGAGAATCACCATAAAGTACATCAGATAACTTGCTTCTATTTCTAACATTGCCTAGGATAAAATTGAATGGAATAGGTGGTATTGATAAAATGAGTAAGTTCTTGGCTGTTGGGAGTCCCTGTCAAGCCACAAGAACTGGGGGCATACTACAAAGAATTTCAATACAAAGAATTGGAGAAGCACCATCAAGCACATCAGATAACTTGCTTCTATTTCTAACATTGCCTAGGATAAAATTGAACATTGCCTAGGATAAAATTGAATGGAATAGGTGGTATTGATAAAATGAGTAAGTTGTTGGCTGTTCCGAGTCCCTCTGCAGAAACATGACCACCTTAACTTCATACTTGTCAAGCCAAAAGAAACTCCTAGTTCTTCATCTTCCCATATTCGCCATCTCTATTACCTCTGGTACTCTGGCTTATCAAAAGATTTCGTAGGGCTCTAGTTGGAATTTTCTTTAATGGATATTCCTATGCATAATGAGGTGTCTCATGATGAAGTGCTACAATGGCTTCCAAGTCAGCTAGGTCTTAAGAAACTTCCAAAGAACAACTTCAGATACAAAGAATTGGAGAAGCTCATCAAGGAGATAGCTTGCTTCTATAAGATGAATGAGATATGTAGCTATAGGTCTCCTGAGGAATAGAAAGGTATCATGTATGGAATAGGTTACCTCCATTACATTCTTTTGTCAACTAGAGATTTTTAGTTGATCTTGTATTAATAGATCCATGATAACAGCCATGGGAAATAGAACACTATGAATTTTCACGTATTGTATGAGATAGCTTGAATATATAAATTCAAATTTTCAATTTTTGTGTAATAATGTGATTTAATCAGTTAATTTTAAGGGGTCTTAATTTTAGTGAATTTAAAGCTTTTGCCACGTATAATATTATTTAATAAATATATTTTATTTAATATTATTTAATATGTAATTGACATATTTGATATTTTCTTTTCAAATTATTTGATGATGTTATATGTATCTTATAGTAGGTTGTCATTTAGATTTTAGAAGTTGTAATATGGATTTATTTAATAGTTGATAAGATTTTCTTTTCGTCGTTGTCTAGTCTATTGGTATTTTAGCTAAACATTTTAGGATTGTCATTGCTTGTAAAGAATGACTTTGTTCCAATTAGTGTTGTTGTAAGATGTGTAGGATATGAAGGCCTTTGATATTTGTTTAAAGTCTAGTGGTATGTAATTCATGTGAAGCAAATTAATCTAAGTAGGGGTCCACATTAACTTACAACTTGATTAGGATTTGTAAGCATGTAATCTACAACCTACACAACTATTTATCTAAAGATAACATTTATGAAATGCGTTTGTTATACTATTTTTTTAGGTTGTAATGATATTTGAAAGACTAATATCAAAAGAAGATTGGAAACCAAGTTGTAGCTCTTAGAGAAGCCATTGAATTAGAGGAACAAGATGAAAAAGGATGAGAGAAAATTATTTTAACAATGTTAAAATCTCTAAATCTCAAATTAGCTTTGGTTGCATGACTTGGATTTTCTTTACTTCAATTTATTTTCTATTCATTTTTATCTCACTTTTTCTATTCTTTTATATTAGGAGTTATTTTTTTCTTCTTCAATAGGAAATATAAATATTTCACTACCACTTTGAAAAATTGCATACTCATTCTATCATCTTCTTATTTCCAATCTAACTTTTATTTGTAAATATATCATTAATTCCATAGAGTATTACTTTGTTGATATCATTTTTTTATTAAATTTTCAATCATACAATTTTAATAGAATTATTTTATAGTTTGAGATCTAATTATATGAAGCAGATTTATTTTATTGTATAAATGGATGAGTTGAGTGTTATTTAGTGTAATAATCAAGTAATCAATAATACATTTATATCTTGTTCATACCAAAAATGATAGATAATTATCTTCATTTTATTGGCTAAACATTACTTTGATTATTGAACTATATTATATTTAATAATAAATAAAGAGTCTATATTATATTTTTGTATAATTAAATTTAATTATAAATGACACTAAATGTCACTTTTAACATATTCTATCATATAGCCTCTATTTGGCCTCACCTATCAACTTACTACAATTCTAAATAGTGGAGGGGTTAATTATACAATCCTTCCATCCCCATATTTAGAATGGATAAATATGTTAGAAAATTAAATCAATAATTATTATTTTTAAACTAAAAACAACAATAACACATAAATCATATCTCAAAATTGGGGTTTATTTTTAAAGTTGGATACAATGAGGCAAAGATGTAGAGCATAAAATTTGAAAGAATAAATAATTATTTAATCATAAAAGCTTCTCATAAAATAGATTGGTGTTTATTTTATTTAATTTTTAAAATAAAAAATTTATTTAAATTTATTTCTTAACTTCATTTTGTTTATTCATATTAAGTACCAATAAAATATACTTTGTTATGGTGAACATGGGTTAGGAACTAAAGGAAAGCAAAAATTGAGCATGAAACCCAAATTACTAGTAACAAATGATGTTCTCTAGATCCACCATAGAAACGTTAACCATCTAGGTATGTGTTGTGCCTTTGCACTCGCGCCCCTTTTTTGTCTTTGAAAAAATGGGGATCCCCCTCTTTCCGTTTTGTGTGTCATCATCTTCTTCTTATCCTTTCCTTCTTTTCCTTTTTCATTTCTTTCTTTCCTTTTTTTTCTTCTCAGGGTTTAGGATATCAGGATTATGAAGAAGTGAATACCTTCCTTCTTCGGCCCACTCCCTTAGCCTTTCTTCACTTTTCATTGCTTGTTTGTTTGGTCTTCTGTTGGGCTTCATGGGTCGAGTTTTTTCTTTTCGCATACCCAACCCTTGTCTACCAATGACGGTGCCTCGTTACTTGTGCACATCCCATCAATCGTCTTACCTTTATTGCACATATAAGTTTTTTGTCCCCAACTACTACAATTAATGCACCATCAATTTATGGAATTAAAGAATTTATTAAGTAAATGTGGCCTCATTCTTTCAATTTCACCATTGCATATTTTCGTTAGAGATCTCTGATACCTGGTGCGAAGAACTCCATTATAGATGAAGTTATTTACTTTGGGTGTTCACAAGTTCTAGTTGGTTTATGCCCATCTGTGCATAATACTTTCACTTGTGTTCATGGGTGCTTTGCTTATGGTTGCTGGTGGGTGTGTGTTTGTGTGTTGCGTGTGTGGCATCGTGTTGTGTTCGTTTTCTCTTCATTTTCTCTTTCACTCACTTATTCTCCAGGTTAGCTTTAGTTTCTCTTGCTCCTAGTATGGTTTAAAATTGTTATTTTTACTTGGTATAATCAATGGGTTTTTTCCCATTGGGCATTTCCTTTTTGTTTGATCAATTTTACTTTGGGAATTCTATGTTTTCACCATTGCTTGGTTTTACCTTTCATTTTTTCCTTTCAGTTTTTGTGCTACCTCATTAGATCGATTTTACTTCTGGCATGTTGATCAAAGATGTTTATGATGTCATCAATTAGGTGTCGGGCCTTAGGCTTACCGAGGTATGCTTTATTTTTCCTTAGAATTTTGAAATCTTGAAACATATATTGAGCTTTGGGTGTTAGGAGTTTCATATACCCACTAAATAACCGAATCAACATAATGAAAGGACTAAAATCAAAACCCCAACTTTTGAAACATTATTCTTAAGACTTTGTGAAATATTGTGAATACTTTTGGGTTTTGATCATTAGTGAAACCACTTGTTGGTGTTTTCCCACTACACCTAAGGAATCTCTAAAGAGTAGCCAACTCCCATGATCAAGACCCTCAAAATGAATGGCCAACTAACAAGGTTCAGTCGAAGATTGAAACCTTCTACACTTTAGGCTCTGTGGGACCTAGGAGGGTGTTCCTTTCATATTTCATTTGACTATTTCACTGAATGACATAGAAAATCATAGATCGGTTCCTATGATGGGTAAACAATATAATTCGATCAAAGGCTAGCTAATCTTCAAGCAAATAACTATCAATTTACCAGGAACAAGGAAAGACGTCACACACATGCCTCATAGTAAATGAATTTTAAAATATTTGTATTCTAACCATGAATCCATAACCTTATATGCTACAATTATCATTCAAATGAAAAATTCAGACAAATAAATGAATTACGACGATAAGATCAAATGAATTCTCGATTAAGTCGAGTGAATCATTGGGCAATAGAGTCACGCATCTTACAATGAGTCATATAGAAATTATTTAAACTTGATAATTTTGGACTATTTTCATAAGGCATTGCATTACGAAAACTCTCTATACATAACACATCACTTCTTACCAAGTACTCTATAAACTCTCACAAATCCATGACCTCATTTAATCATTTAATCGATTCTTTGAACCAAAGCAAAAATAAAGACATGCATTCAAATGAAAAATTTGAAGATGAACATGATATAATTGATATTAGATTCAAAATATGCAAGAGATATACAGAGAAGAGCATATGAATTATGCATAAAATTTTCTTCAATATCAGTAATTTCTATAAAAATATTTAAGATTTTCATATGCAAAGTTCAAATCCAAGACAATTCCACTATCCCATTTCTTAGCATTCTTCTATTTTCTACCCTCTTCACATATAAGACCTAAAGACTCGAAAAGTTAGAACCCCTACAAACGAGCCATGAATTCCCTTTTATAGAACAAGAGAGAAAACAAGCTTCCCACTCAAAATGCAATTACATTACAAAATTTCATTACACATCAAATTTCAAATGCATTTCAAAATTTCCCACATGTTGATTCTGTTGAAACGGGGAAACCATAATTGCAACAACCATCACGAGGAGAAATAAAGTACCACCAAAATTTCCCTTGATTGCCATGTAAGTAGCAAACTTGATGTTCATACCACCACAAGGGCGCATAATCAGCATCAAAGCACCTCAAAAACTAGCCACGCATGTAGAGATAAAGCAACCATCATAAAACATAAAATAGATCAATAGAAAAATTTCATTTCACCACCACCTTTTCGTCAACTAGTAGACCTTCCACCACCAACACGCACACCACGGTACACATGCCTACTTCATGTCTTAGCGAGGGTTGGAGATAAGACCTCAACTCCTTCCTCATCTTTGTCTCGTTTCAGTACAACACCCTCACACCTGCTTGGAGTCTTGATAGCCAAAGGTGGGATAGAAAATACCTATGCTCTAGGGGATGGAGCTTGGCCTAGAGTCGCTAGGTATTGTCGATAGCTGGAATCTATATCCATTTCTGTTTCAGATGAGGTATCAGTAATGTCAATGGGTGAGTTTTGTCATCCAAAAGAGCCATGACCATATTGCACTTTCCTCTGAACTCTACTGGAAGGCCCAAAAAATTCTTCTCCTTTTGGTCCCACTGCCTCCGAGCTCACAACTTAGCCTTTCAGATGATAGCCGCATCTGGTAGTGACATGTACAGATCCCTTACCCTGGGTATCCACATGAACGCATTGTCCTTGCTTTGGGTCTTCATCATGGGACCTTTGTGGATTGAGTTGAAATGACCTCCACATTGGAACAGACAAAGCACCAGACTTGTTCATTCTATCACTAGAATATCCACACTTGTAACGTCAGCTCTCTGCACACACTCAAAGACTTGACAACTAATTTTGATAGCAGAAATAACAACATTCAACTTCTATTTATTGAACAATGTGATGATAACAATCATTAATGCTCAATGGAAACACACGCGCAAACTGGGTAATTTGTTGGCATGTGTATTGTCACCGTTTAATTCCCAAGTGCATGGAAATCTACATATCATACTTCATGATTGACATTAATTAAGTCTGCACACGCACACATATCAATTTGATTGCTCTTGTAGAGAGTATATCATTAATTCCCTTTGTTTGTAGAATGAAATGGCTATCATGTGCCAATTTATCAATTTTGAATGTTGGTCATTGATCTCATGATGAGACGATAGATCAGACGGCTTACACTAGGCTAAACAAGTTTGAAATCTAGCATTACTTTGTTGATTTGTCTTTGGACAATGGCATTAATCCACCTCAGATGGCAATTCATCCATTAGCAAGCTTCATCTATCTCACGAACTGGGTGGATTGATCCACGTGTTGAGATCTTGTTGACCTCACTAATTGATTTGAATGCAAAATCCGACGAAAAATGTTTGATGAAATATGTATAATTTGATGTATCGTCGGGTGCTTGTAAAATTTGATGTGTAATTTTCAAAATTTTAAAAGTTTATCCCCGACGTTCATCAAAATTTTGACGAACCTGGGTTTCGTCGAAATGCTGACTATCAGTTTCTTCAAAATTTTGACAAACATGAAAAATAAGAAAAATATCAAATTGTGGCCAACCTATAGAAAAGTGAGTTCACTGATTTATTGCGACAGTGCTTTGCTCTACTTGAGACAGTTTGTGGAGAACTAAGGACGATTTTCTTGGGAAAAATCAGAAAAAATTCAAGAAGATATCGCTAGGTTGAGGGTAGTCATTGTCTTTTTGCATAATTCAGTTGTGAAGTCAGATTTGTAGTTCCAGGTTTGAAAATCATATTTTAAAGCAACATCTCATCAGATTTCATTTTTAGAGGTTTAGGGTTTTGAGAATTTCATGTCCAGATTTTTTTGTGTGGAGTCACCATAAGATCACAACCAAGGAACATATTATTTTGACTGTAATTATGTGATCCATAACTCTATTGGTCATGTGGACAGTTGTGTTATAACAAATACATGATGCATTCATGTGTGACCCAAGTTTAATGTGGCTATGTTGTGATAGAAATGGAGGCACTCATATAATGTGTAGGATTTGAGAAATACAAATCCACATAACCCAAAGAAACCTGCATGCAAGAAACCTGTCACAGAGAAAGAGAGAGAACAAAGACAAGGGTTTTGGCTCTAACAAAGTGAAAAGATTTATTATCAGAGGAAAAAATGAATCAAGAAGTTGATACAATACAAAAGATCAATCCTTATAAAGGAGATCAACACCGAAAGGAAAACCTAACCCTAAGGTGAGAGCATTTAATAATTAAATATTAATTATTAAATGACTAATATATGCATAAAGTGAAATCTTAAGAGGAGAGTAAAGTTAATTAATTACTTTACTCTAACATAATGTAGTTAATTTAGGTTGTATAATGTAGGTGTCAATCATCATTGGGTGCATTCAGGTTGTCTCAAGTTTAACAGGTTAGGATGTAATTATAGCATGATCGAAGAGTGAATACCTCTTGCTGCAATAAAGATCCTATAACTCTGGTTGATATGCAGAGTGGTTGTGTTATATCAATTATGTAGTGCATTCAAGCACAACCCATGTTTAATGGGCTATTCTAGAGAGTGATCAAGATTTTCTAAACTTTATGAATGTTACTTAAAAATGTATAGCTTAAACTACAAACCAAGTTTGTTACATGTACTTGAATGCAATCTTGGGTTACCGCAAACTATAATAATGTGATATGCTAATAACCATTATGGAAAGTATTAAAGCAAGACCCATGCTATATAGGATACATTTCCTTGATCAGGTTTACATACTTTAATGATCAAACACAAGCTTCCCACACACTCTAGGATACAATCCAAGATCTTACCACAACTTTGTCAAGACAACTAATTTTCTGACCCAAGATTTAAGGTTGTTTTTTAATACCAACATAAGCATTGGTAAGAGCATGATTAGGGTACAAACCCTAGGCCTTTGTAGAAACATAAACAATAACTCTAGCGGATTAGTGAGGTTGTAATACTAGAAAGATTGAGACATTGTAGCTAATAACAAAATCTTGCAAACTAAATATTGTAGCCAATAACAAGCACACTATGTAGCTTAGTGACATTTTTAAATGCAATCTATGGTGAGAAGAATGACAGTCACTTGAGATGTGACAATCAAAAAGAGGCCGAGCAGTGACAAGATAATAAAGCTCAAACCTTGCATAGTAAAGTGGAGATTTTAACAGTGAGTTTTCTTACCCCCTTCTGACCTTAAGGGTTTTTCAAATGCTTTTGGTAGTGTTAGACAAGGAAAATGCAAAGAAAATTATGGATTTTGGAAACTTGATATCATTAAAGGCAAATGCAATAAGGGAATGACTGTCCAAATGAAGTAACAATGGTAATCATAGGTTTAATGTTTCTTCTTAGCCATTAATGTATAATGGAGGTAGTGGATTGCATGTTTGAACAATGTTTTGAGACTCATCAAAGATGGGAGAATAGTGAATAATACCTTGTGGACTATGAAATAGTGTCAATAAGGTTGAAGGATCTTAAGATCTACAATACCATGAAACAATGAGTCCCCTGTAGTAAGTAGGTAGTCTATAGGGCATAGTTTGATTTTATAGAAGGATGCTCATGAAAGGAATCTTCAAGTGATAGTGAGTGAGCTATTTGAGATTGCAATTGATGGTGCAATACCCAGTCTTAAAGGAAGTTAACAAACCAGTAAATGTGCAAGAAAATCAAATCGTACACAACAAACAATTCACAATGTTATCTTGCATAATGCCTTGAGAAAAAATCTCATTGTATCTTGATGAAAGTGGTGACCTTAATGGTCAATCATTGGAAACCATGATTTTAAAACATGCTATTGTGCTTATGGAGGGAACATTTTAAGCAAGGCAGTGAGTGGTGGTTTGGAACAATGGCAGGTATGAAGACTTGCTTTATATGCATACTATGTAGTCTAGTTTAAGACACCATTCTTAGAAGAGATTGAAAGTGGATTATGGAACTTAAGGGTTACCATGAAAAGGATTAAAGCAAAGACTGAGATCTATTTAAAAGCCACGGTCATGAAGCTATTAAAGATGTCACATGCAAAACCCTAGTAGCTGGAGTAATGAATACAGTGCTAAAGAGGATAGTGTGCTGGGGCAGATTTAAGAGATCTCCACATTATCTAATTACACGGAAATACCTCATTTATTTATTTTTTTAATTAAAATAAATCATTCTAAACCCTATATTGGATACATTGATACTTCAAAAGCCTCTCAAAGAATTTGAGATTATGAAAATATATGTCAAGTAAATACCTAGATTACAAATAGTAGTGGGAACAATGTAAGATTTGTTGAGCAGAGCAGGAATGAAATAACAATAATGAATCCTATGCCTCCTTTCATGCACATCTCCTCACCATTCTCTATCATTCTTTACGGAAAAACTTCTCCATATTGGCGGTCTATGCTTGAAAATAATGTTTTGACGAAGGTTTTAGAGTATGTTTATTAAAATGAAAACTCCATTCTGGTGGGCTACACTTGAAAATAAGATTTTGACAAAAGTTTAAGGGTATGTTTATTAAAGTTTTAGAGTATTTTGGCAGACTATATTCTTGATTCCTTAAATGATTTATTCAAATGGACTGTGACTAAATAAATGACTAATTATTTAGTCATTTTTATTTGTGTGACTAAATAATTTTTAATCAACGACCAAACTAGTAATTTATTTACTCATTTATAGCTGAGTTGCAAAAAATGAGCAGAATTTAGTCATTTTTAGTTGTTGTGACTACAATTTTTAGTCACCTAGTCATTTATTTTCCAAATTCTACTAGTGTGTGCTTCCTTGTGCGATTAGGGCTCTCTCAATGTTGAGGGCCCTAGGGATAAGATCGTCATAAAAAGTGACACATTGCATCTTCAACAAAAAGGATAAATCTGTATTGACATTAGTAATGATGATTCTGACTTGTTGCTCCTTAGGAATGGGTCACTTACTCTTACTAGCTCGCTACCTCCATCATTGTAGGAAGTTTACGATCAAGTTCAATATTATGATTTTAGGAGTTTAACGGTTGGAAATCATAGTAAAATCATAATTTAATAAGTTTTGGAATTAACATTTTAAAGTGTTTTTTTTGGTCATTAACTTCAGACCATCTTCTCTTTTGCAGGGGTGGTTGCATGCCAAATTTTTTTGGTGTAAAATATCAAAATGATTAGATTTTGTTACCTATCTATGAATAAAAATTATTGGAGTGTGTTTGATATTTTTTGAAGATATAAATAGTCAAGCTTGGTAAAGAAAAATCATGTCAGATAATATTAGTCTAGAACAAAATGAAGAGACACTTGATAGATTGTGGGCTAGATTGAAAAGAAAGGGTGATGGGAAATGTTATTGTCCTTGCAATAATTGCAAGGGCTTAAAGACGAGATGACTTTTAATCACAACAACTGAGAAACATTGTAGGCAAGCATGGTCACGTTGAAGGGGGCATGATTATCGTCCATTGGTAAGTTGTTCATTATATGTGTTTATATTGATTGAATTTGTAAATGTTTATATCATTTTAACATTTTATATATATATAATCACTTGATCATGATTATGGTTTATTTGTGTCTATCATTATTATAAAGGTGGGGCACCCTAGGATAGATGATATGGATTATCATGGCCTAGAGAATGTGGTTTTGCAAGCGGATGAACATGGAGCTGTGAATATCGAAGATGAAGTTAATGATCCTATGGAAGAAGATGATCATGCTCAGAAAACACAGTTGAAGATGATGGTACAAATACATTGATCCATGACACATTTAGTGGCAGAGCTGATCATGATGATCAAGATGACTTTGATGATGTTCATGATTTACCTGTACTTGAGAAGGCATACGAGCCCCTTTATGAAGGCTCCCAAAAAACTCTTCTCTCTACTGTATTGTTGTTGTTGAACTTGAAGGTTATGAATGGTTTATCAAACATAGCAATCTCACAGATGTTAAGGTATGTCATATATGTCATATTTTTTCATCTATTTTAATTGTTGTTAGTTCATCACTAGTAAATAAAGGATAAAATATGTACCATTAATATTCTTTATATTAAAAAATTATTTTTTGTTGTAGATTGATTGATGAATTTTTGCTACCACCATCAAATATTTTATCTCGCTCATACCAAGATTTATCTAGCATTATGAAAGATATCAGAATGGAGTATCAAGCAATACATGCATGTCCCAATGATCATATTATATATCATAAACAATAAGAATTTGCAACAGAATGCCTAGAATGTCATATTAGTAGATATCAAACAGATCAACTAACAAAAAAGGTGCCTCACAAGGTTCTTCGTTATATTCCCATTATTCCACGTATGCAACGATTATTTAGGTGTGAAAGCTTAGCACAATTTATGGATTACCATGCACAAAATAGAAGTGGAGATGAGATTATTCGAATTCCTGTGGATGGTTCTGCATTTAGGGACATTGAGGAAAAATGGCCACACTTTAAAGAAGAACCTCCTAATCTTAGGCTTTCATTGGGAGTAGACGGTGTCAATCCATTTGGAGAGCTGATATCTATTTACTCGGTGTGGCCTATTTTTGTTATCAACAATAACATTCCTCCATGAATGTCAATAAAGAGGGAGCACATAATGTTGTCAATAATTGTTCTAGGTATTTGTTTACATCAATTTTCTTTAACGTAGTAGCATCTCATTTGTTGGATAATGACATATTTTTTTCATTCAATAGTCATGTACATTAATTTATATATATTGCAATAAAATGGTTATAATAATTATGTAATGTTTATGTTCATTCAACTAGGTAAGTACCAAGTTAAAAATATGAATGTATATATCAAGCCTCTTATCGATGAGTTACTAAAGTTATGGAATGGAATCACTATGTATGACGTCTCTAGACCAATAGGACAAAGACAATTTCAATTCCATGCAATGCTCTTATGGACAATTCATGATGCCCCAGGGCTAATACATTTTTGTGGTATGTTATAACGTTCGACTGCACTTTAACAATATTTAATTTGATGAAGTAGATATCATGCATATTTTTAAAATAGTCTATTCATTATATATAATTATAAAAAATTGACATATTTAATCCAATTATATATGATCTTGCAGGTCTTCAAACGAAGGGAAAATTTGCATGTCCAATTTGTGGTCCAAAGATGAAATCTCGTCGTTCAACAAGTTTAGGAAAGCAGGTGTTTGATGAGTATAGGCACTTCCTCCATAGAAATCATAAGTATCGAACTACTGAAAAACATCTTTCAATGGGAAAGAGGAGACTACATCAAAACCACGAAGAATGACACCTCGCCTATGGAAGTTGGAATATAATAGAATTAATCGTCAAGGTTATACATCGGATCAAATTGTTTATCTATCATATATGATATGTTTTGAATTTATATTTTTATATTGTGTTGTGTTTACTCATGTTGTAACTGACACATTTGATTGTTGTTGTTAATTTGTTTAACTTATATGCTTCATGAAGGTTGTCAAGACATTAATGGCCAGCTTCCACAGGGATTGAAAAATTATCCCAGACAATTTAGTAGGTTGCCCTACTATGAGCAGCTAAAATTGTGCATTTGTTTGATACAATGCATATCAGAAAGAATATAACAGAAACGTTATGGAAAATATTGGATGGAAGGCATGACAAAGAAAAAATTGTCAAAATTTGTAGTGACATTCAGGAAGCCAATCATGCAATGAAAAATGTCATTCAATTAAATAGGATGGAGACCAAATTAATATAAGTGCCCTTCCTTGGTTATTAACAGAGCAACAAAACAATGCTATAAAAAAGTCATACGAAAAATTCGATTTCCCACAGGATTTGCTATGAACATAAACAATATAATAACAAAGAAAGGTGAATTTGGGTCAGATGAAAACACATGATTGGCATACAGTTCATTAAGGTAATTATTCGGTATATTATATACACTTGTATAATGCATGTACTTTTCGATTGTATTGTGTTTACTACTTTTGGAAAAATAATGAAAGATCATTTTATAATTGTTTTACAGTTCTACCTCTATCTCTCCGAGACAACTTTGAAAACAATGTCAAGCAAGTTATATATGATCTTGGAAAATACATGAGGTATGTAATATTGTTCAATTCGTTGTATACATCTTATAATTGCCATTTGTTTTACTTGTTATGTAATATACTATATATTTTATTAAAATCTAAGTTAATATATTTGCACCTTAGATGCTTATGAATGGGTACGTCATCTAAAGAAATCCATAAAGAAGATATAAATTATTGGAAGAGAAAAATTCCTCATCTAATGTGTGAAATGCAAAAGTGTCTACCTTCGACATTTTTCAATGCACAAGAACACTACCTCATATACCAAGTTGAGGAGATTTAATTGTGTGGACCTATATGTACACAAGGTCAATGTGGATGGTTGAAAGAAACTTAAAATTTTGAAGGCTTTGGTTAGACAAAGAGCACATCCTGAGGGTTCTATGGTGGAGGGATATATGGTATACTGGACCATAGTGTACATTAGTGAATATCTTCCTAAGTTTGCAGCAAAGATCCATGTAGATCACATTTGGGATCCCAACACCATTAACAAATTTGAAGGGGAGTACTTGATGGGGAAAGGTAGATTGAGGAAAGTGAGAGATAATTATAAGATGGTCATAGAGATTAATTGGAATATATTTTACATATGGTTTTTATGTATATTGTACTTATTTAATTTTTAATCTTCAATATACATCAATTATAAATTAAGGTCATATACTGTGGTATTTAACTAATTATACATCATTTGTGAATTTCAATTTTTTTTGATACAGTTGGTCGAGAGTGGGATGCACTACATTTGTACGTCGCAAACAATCTTGATTAGATGATGGTATGGATTGAATGATGTCAACAATCTAGTCACACATTAACATGGGAAGGTGTGGCTTCATTGGTTAAAGAAGCTCATCATAATGGAGATTCCAATGTTACACAAAGGGAAATTGATTTAGCATATGGTTTAAGAGATAAACAGGTACGTATAAATATATTAATCACCCATATTATTTAATTATTTTCAATTATATTGATGTATATATATGTTGAGATTGTTTTCTTTGCATACATTCAGCCAAGAATAAATATGTTTATCAACTGATGATATTGCAATAATTTTTACATATTTGACATATTGGAGGTGAAACATCACAAGGCTATGTGGTGCAATGGTCGTAAATTTCAAATCAAAATGTTGGATGACATGAAGAAAACTTATGATTCTGGTATAACTGCAATCTTTTAGGTGACTAATGTTTTATCTAGAAGCGACATACATCCAGAAGTCTCAGAAAATTGATACTATGGGATTTTGGATGATATACTTGAGTGTGACTTAAAGTCCTTCAAATTAATTATGTTTGTCATCCTATGGTATAGGCTACGATTGAATGAAAATGATCCTATGAGAACTATTATTGAACATGATAATGGATTTACCATGGTTAATACAAGGTTGATCAAGCAAGCTGGAAATGAGCCCTATGTTCTTCCAAGCCAATGTGAGCAGGTATTTTACTTAGAGGTTCTAGGTAAACTAGATCATGATGATGTAGGAGTTAATGTTCATGAAGATGATATCCCTGTGGATGATGACATTATCAAAATTGATATCGATGATGATGATGATGATGATATGACCAATCCTTACAATGTTGAATCTGGATCAGATGATACAAACAAAGAGTTGGATGAAGAAGAAGATTAATGACATTGAAATGTATGAGTTATGCGATTATATTATCTATTTGAGATTAATTTCTTGATAGAATTATATTTGACTTATGTGGTTACATAATTAATTCATGACGTTTTAAATTTTTATGCCATTACATAATTAATTTAATGATGTACTTTTTAATGTTTGAAAGGTCAAAAATTTAAAACATTTCAATAGTGATGTTAACAACCTTGAAATTAGTGTGTTTTATGTTTCATGTGATCATAAAAGATTAAAAAGTTAGTTGTAGAGGTGGTTGTTTAGTGGTTGACATGTAAAGGCATTTAAAAGACATAAAGTGATCATTGTAATGGTTGTTGATGGTTGAGGATTTAAAATACAAGCTCTTGACATTCGAAAATCTATGTTTTTCTTTATTTTTTTATATTTTTCCTGTTATGCAGCACTATATGGTCACATGCAGCCATATTTTGATGTGAAATCAATTCCAGGCCGTGAAGATATGTGTTAGCTTTTATTTGAATCTGATTTGAGGGCTTAAGGTGTTGATTTGAGTTAGAAAGCTTCATTTCTTTACATACAGCCCGGTTACCCTATTTTTGAGGGTTTTGTAGTCCAAACATGATATAAAGGGGCTCTTACACTTTTTGTGATTACTATATCTTGTGTAAGAGGCCCCATGGATACTATTGTAATTGTAGGATGCATGAATAGGGTGTAGGATGAGAAATAAGGAAGGTATAGCTGCTGTCCTCAAGAGTTTTGTGAAGAAAAGCATGTGAAATGAGAGGTACTTTCTGGCCAATGCTTGTTTGCTCCTTCATTTTCTATAAGAAGGATTTCAAGGCTAGAATTACGGGTTAGCAAGATAGATATTTTTTGGTCGAGTCTAGGTAGAGTTGCAGAGAAAATTGTAAAGTTCGATGGTTTTAAGGAAAATGCAATTTAGGTTTTGAGTCATTCTGTAGTAGGTTTTGAATTCATGGGGATTTGATGTTTTATGACAGTACTGGCATTTGAATTGAAATGATTAATTCAAACTCATCTCTCTCCATTGTACATGCATATCTAAATTTTGAATAAGATAATCAAGGGCTGTCTCGTTCATCTCACTCTTGTGGTGTGTATGATTTTTGTTTTGGTTTTAATTCAAGGAATTAATTAAAATACTTGAATGGGATTGTAGGTGGATATGTTTTGTATAAGGATTTGATAAGTAGTATTAGGTTAGAATACATGTTGATGAAATTGTAAAGCAATGTTCTCAAGGATCTTATAGGTTATGTGTTAAATCTTTCATAAACCCTTAGATGTTTATGAATTTGACTCCCTCAATGGATATATGGCACTGATGTAAGTTGTACTAATTTGTATGGTTCAGTATTTTGTTTGTCTTTACCTAGCGCTTGCTACAAATTGCAAATCAATGACTATTTTACATTGTGGAATGTGTTGTAGTTATCTCATGCTCCAAGTAGTTGATATTACTGATGAACAACCAATTCTATTCAATATTATGCTATTATGTTGAGCTATTAAATGAGATTATCTGTTGTTAATGTTGTTTACAATAATGGTGCAGAGGTTGTAAACACATTAAGGGATCACCCTCCTGGGTCTTGTAGAGCCCAAAGTGTAGGTCTTTAAAATCCTCGTCAGTTGATCCATATCCTTTGAGTTGCCCTTGATTGGAATTGGCAATTCCATATAGGTAAATTAGAAGACTAACCTGGTTACAGTAAAAACAACCAATAGGTAGAGGGGAGAGAGATAGAGGGATTCAGTGAGAGAGAGACAGAGGGAGTGGGAGAGAGATAGAGGGTAAAGGGTTAAGGGTAGAGGGGAGGGAGATAAGAGTGAGTGAGAGAGAGATACTTGAGAGAGGGAGAGGGGGTAGGAGGGTGAGCCTTGAGAGAGAGAGGGAGGGAGGAAGGGAGGGAGTGGGAGAGAGATAGAGGGTAGAGGGTTTAAGGGTTTATAGTTTAAGGGTTAATGGTTTAGGGTTTAGGGTTAAAGGTAGAGGGGAGAGAGATAGAGGGAGTGAGTGAGAGAGAGAGACCTGAGAGAGGGAGGGTTGTCTCGTTCATCTCACTCTTGTGGTGAGTATGATTTTTGTTTTGGATTTAATTCAAGGAATTAATTAAAATGCTTGAATGGGATTGTAGGTGGATATGTTATGTATAAGGATTTGGTAAGTAGTATTGGGTTAGAATACATGTTGATGAAATTGTAAAGAAATTTTCTCAAGGATCTTATATGTTATATGTTAAATCTATCATAAACCCTTAGATGTTTATGAATTTGACTCCCTCAATGGATATATGGCACTAATGTAAGTTGTACTAATTTGTATGGTTTAATATTTTGTTTGTCTTTACCTAGCACTTGCTACAAATTGAAAATCAATGACTATTTTACACTGTGAAATGTGTTGTAGTTATCTCATGCTCCAAATAGTTGATAGTACTGATGAACAACCAATTCTATTTAGTATTATGCTATTATGTTGAGCTATTAAATGAGATTATCTATTGTTGTTAATGTTGTTTACAATAATGGTGCAAAGGTTGTAAATGCATTAAGGGATCATCCTCTCGAGTCTTATAGAGCCCAAAATGTAGGAGGTCTTTAAAATCCTCATTAGTTGGTCTAGGTCCTTCGAGTTTCCCTTAATTGGAATTGGCAATTCCATAGGTAAATTAGAAGACCAACCTAGTTATAGTAAAAAAAACCAACAGGTAGAGGGGAGAGAGATAAAGGGATTTAGTGAGAGAGAGACGGAGGGAGTGGGAGAGAGATAGAGGGTTAAGGGTAGATGTGAGGGAGATAAGAGTGAGTGAGAGAGAGAGACTTGAGAGAGGGAGAGGGGGTAGGAGGGTGAGACTTGAGAGAGAGAGGGAGGGAGTGGGAGAGAGATAGAGGGTAGGGTTTGTTTAAGGGTTAATGGTTTAGGTTTAGGGTTGTGCTGTAGAGGGTGTTGGTTTGTTTTACACTATAACCAAGTTGGTCTTCTAATCTACCTATGTGGGATTTCCACCTAAACTCAAGAGCAACTTGGAAGGACCTCGACCAACCGCCGAGGAATTTTTAAAAGCCTCCTATACTTTGGGCTTTGCAAGACTCATGAGGGTGATCCCTTAATGTGTTTACAACCTCTACACCAATATCATGAACAACATTAACACATAACATATAATCCCATTGAATAGCTCAACACAATAGGATAATATCAAATAAAATTGGTTGTTCACCGATAATATCAACTATGTGGAGCATGAGATAACTACAACACAATCCATAGTAAAATATAGTCATTAATTTTCAATTTGTAGCAAGCTCTAGGAAAAGACAAACAATTATTGTACACAAATAAGTACAACTTAGATCAATGCCATATATCCACATGTGAGTCAACCATAAGCATCTAAAGGTTTATGATAGATTTACTACATAACATATATAAGATCCTTGACAATATTGTGACATAATTTCATCAAGACGCATTCTCACCAATACTACTTATCAAATCCTTATACAAAATATATCTTCCTATAATCCCATTCAAGCATTTTAATTAATTCCTTGAATTAAAGCTAAAATAAGGATTATACAAACCACAACAGTGAGATGAATGAAACAACCCTTAGTCATCTTATTCAAAATTCAAATATGCATGTACAGTGGAGAGACATGAGTTTGAATTTATCATTTCAACTCAAATGCTAGTACTGTTATACAACATTAAATCCCCATGAATTCAAAACCGATTATAGAATAACTCAGAACCTAAATTGTATTTCTCTCTAAAACCATTGGAATTTACAATTTGCTCAACAACTTCACCTAGACTCGACCAAAAATTATCTAACTTGTTAACCCGTACTTTTGGCCTTGAAATCCTTCTTATAGAAAATGAAGGAGCAAACAAGCATCGGGTCAAAAAGTACACATGTCACCAGCTAGTTGGCACACCTGGTGATATTCCAAAAATTGTTACAACAACCATCACCTTGGAGAATATTCTTGTTCATCATGTCAGCTGAGAAAAGTTGACGCAACAACAAAAAACCACAAGAAACGGGTGCTGAGAATACCATCAAAGAAAACTAGAAATTGTTGTAGCTGCAACATCTAATTTACCACTTGTTAGTAGTCCATTCCTTTTACTCTTCATCAGTCAAATATTTAGTTACCCATTTCTAGTATTCTTCATCAGTCATTCAGTCAAAATTAATCACCTCATTCACCTTGGCATTATAAGGTGTGTATTTTACTGCTACTTGATTTGCATCTCTTTCAAAAGCTTCCAAAAATGAGCAGGTACTAATGATTTTATCCATACAGCTCACCAAAAAGTCATAATCTGAGTCATCACAAATTAATTTAATTTGATCATTGATGACTTCACTTGCTTGATCCTACCACTACTGGAGTGACTTGATTTTCCCCTACTCATCAATTATATCTGGTAACAATGGGTTACCCCAATCATTAAAATTCTTCACCAATTCCCTGATCTTCCTACTCAAATCATCTGGTAGGGTCTGAAAACCTTGCAATGATTTAACCAACACTTGAGTAGGATTTAATGATTGGGGACTATTATTTGTATCAAACCTTGAAGCTTTATACATGACATCCAAATCACTGGCCCTAGGGATCCAATTTTCAATCAATGGTATCACTACTTCTTGATCCCTATCAATATTCTTTATTGCATCTAACAACAAAGAATATAAAGAATGTATAGATAGTAATTTACTATCAACCTTTTCATTTAAATGCCTCAAGACAGTAGTAACAATCTCCTTTTTCTTTGAAAGAGATCCCTCCTCACTTACCTTCAATGATGTCTGCAATTCATCAATTCTTTGCAAGAGCTGCTTCTTTGTAGGATCAACAGAGCACTCTGTTTCTTCATCAATTTGTTCTAAAGGAGGGGTGAGAGAAAGATTCTAACTGGGAGACCCTGGTGTGGAAACAATTGGAGAAGCAGGAGGCACTGACCTTGTTGTGGAAGGTAATGTACTGGTCCTTGGAGCACTTGATGTCTCCCCAATCTATTTAAACCTAAACCTTTCCACCTCAGTTTGCAACTCAAAATCCTATGTTGCATCTTGTTGTATTCCTCAATCAAAAGGTTATACTTCTCCATTAGGCTCTTCTTTTCAGCCTCCTCCCTTTCAACAATCTTTTGGGCCAATTTGGCTACATTCACAGTCAAATTATTGGCCTCAGTGGTTGAGGTCTTTGAATCTCTCTTTATTATTAATCCTCCTCTAAAATTTGGATTAATATCCGTAACATTTGGCTTTCTTCCTTGAGGGGCCAATGCCCAAATTGGAAAAGTTTCATATTCCTCAATGAAGGCAGAATCTTGCAATGCTGCCTTGACTTCTTCTTCAAAGTCTTGCAAAGGATGCTTGGACTTTAAAATAGCATTAAATGTTACAACATCTGCAATGTCCCATTCAGGCATAATCAACACACCAGCCTGACTCACCAGTCTTCTTCCCTCTTCAGGAGTGATGTTCTTAAATTCCTCCATTAATTCAGCTTTTACCTCCTCATCAGTATCCTGGTCTGACCTATCAAGCCTTAGTTCTCTTCTCTTCTTACATTTTTCTTGATATTCTTCAAATTTCATCCCCCATACCAATTGCAAGAATACAAGAGTTTTTTACAAATGTATTGCATATAGAAACTCCTTACATGGTTCCATTATTGCATCTTGTACACTTTTTCCTTTCATATCTAAATCAGATAGAACCAATTCAGTTGGCCTAGGAGGGGAAGGCATACCAACCTGCATGTTCTGATCAGTAACAATAATTTCATCCATCATATCCTCCTGTGGTTGATCAATTCTTTGTCTTTTAGGGCTTGGCTCAGATGGTGGTGATGAGGGACTGTCTTTTGGTGATGATTCTAAATCAATGATTTTAATTTCCCCAGGCACTTTGAATTTTGGACCTGGTTGTGAGGCAACTTCATTATTTGCTTTCCTTTTCTGTCCACTTCCTCTTCATCACTACTATCATCCTTTTTCCTCTTGTAAATAGGCCACCTTTTTGTAGGCTAGTATGCTGGCCTTGTTTCAATTGGCCTGGCACCTTGTTCTTGTACACCCAGACTTAGTTCTAAATTTATCATTTTGGTCCTTAATCTGCCCATAATTTCTTTGAAGTTCTCTATTATAAAGTCAATCTTCTTATGGTATGGATTGAACTCCAACAATGGATTGTACTTCAAATCCATCTTATGCACAATATCTAATAGCTTATCATAAGCTATCCATTTCTCCTTGTTCAACTCCTGCCTATTTAGATCAAATTCATTTCTGATCAAATCCTCAGGAAAGTTGAACTCATGCATAAATTTTCCAACCTTTATTCTTTTTCTAAAAAGGGGAAAGAAACCCTCAGGATCATGCTGCCGCTTTGGACCACACTTCAAATGGTAATCATCAAATAATTTCTCAAAATGCACCCAACCTCCTTTTGAAAAGGAAAAATCAAACACCACCGTACAATTAGGGAAAAATGTTCCCTTACCCCTCCCTGTGAGGTTGTTCTCATGGATACAACCTATTTTCCACACAACTTCTGCAAACCCCACTCTTGGTGGCACATTGTATGGTAGTATATGGGGGGTTCCTTGAAAACTGTATACTCTCAAAATAGTCCTAACTGGGTATGGGATAATGTCACCGTCACCCCAATTATGGAAAACTTTCAATTCTGGCTTCCTCCCTTTTGGCCTGAGGAAATCATGCAATTCCTTAGGGATCCTGGGTACATTCACCATTAGTCTAGCCCTCAATCTAGAAGCAAAGAAATTTTCAAATTGCACATAACTGGTTCTTTCCTTATTGCAAGATAAGTCTACAACCCATAATTGTACTGACAATCTTTCTCCATCAACAGATTGCCTTAATTCCATCTTTTCAAAGAAAAAGTGAGCGTTCTTGAACAAGAACATATGCATCAACATAGAATACTAGAAGAATTGAGTGCCGGTATCATTTTTTTGCAACTTTGACAACCCTTCATGTATCCTCTCAGCCAAGAAAGAAGCAAATTCATATGTTATAGAGAAGTTAGGGTGTTGTATTTGAACCCCCATGAACATGTATGCAATAGGCATCACTGCACCAGGACTGAAACCTAAAATATGACACAATGAATAGAAAGTGGCCAAGAAATGATTTGCAAAACAATTTAATCTGAAAGGTTCCTGGTCACTAGGGTTGATATGAAATCGTGAACCTCCTGCCCTAGCCAGATGAGGTGGAAGCAAATTAGCTCTAAAAAGAGACTTCAACTTTGCATATTCCTGCTTCATTTCCTAAAGATTGATAGGAACCACGTCTTCACTTGGTTCACTCAAGTCAAAATTTTTTTGGACCTCTTCTCTATTAATGCTCAATAGAACCTTTCCATCATTATCCCTGATTACCCGTGTGACAAGGTCATATCTTGTAGCCACTTCCCTAAGTAAGTCTATGTCAGAGAACACATTTGGGACTACCAGCTTTTCCAAATCATACATCCAGCTGTTTGAAAAGGGGTGAGGCAAATTCCTCTGTCCATATCATAATCCAAACATTTCCAAGCTTGTGAGAGGAACCCTAGCATCGACAATGTTAGAGCAATTATATACTAACCCTTCCCCTAGGATTTTCCCTCGCATTAGAACCAATCCATTCTTCATATCATTCGTTGACCAGGGAAATTGATCCAGGAAATCATTGTATAGGTTTCTTCTTAAATAGTCAACTTGGCCAGAATGTTGCTTTGGCAGTGCCATCTTGGACAAACTAGGGTATTTTTACAATTTTGACACTTCAAATAGCTAGGACTAACCAAAGATAGGAAATTACAAAACAAAACACTACAATTTCTCACAACTGTAATTAAACTATAGCCCTAACATGTTTATCAACAAGCTCAATGACAAGCAGAACAAATCT
The DNA here is from genome assembly GCA_007258455.2 of Sequoia sempervirens. Classification (NCBI taxonomy): domain Eukaryota; kingdom Viridiplantae; phylum Streptophyta; class Pinopsida; order Cupressales; family Cupressaceae; genus Sequoia; species Sequoia sempervirens. The sequence continues at coordinate 1,357 of VDFB02103510.1, read as the reverse complement.
TTTCCCAAATTCAAGTGCAGAATGACCAGGAAGCATAAAAATTAACTCACGACTTTGTTTGCAGAAGTCCCAAGTTCTGGCTACAAAGATTCACAACTTATCTTTTGGCTCTAAAACTGCTCTGCAAAATACTTGAATGCTTTGTGATACAAATAAAATAGGAGAATTGATTTTATCTTGATCAAATCATGCCAACAAATGTCTCATATGCCATTAAAGCTCACTCACGCGCTGTACGAACAACTCCAACCATATTTGATGCATATTTAAATTTTAGTCATCAATCCTTCAGTTAGATCAAATCATCGAACGACCATCTTCAAAACAAGCTGACACAATTGCCAATGTGACAATAAGGGGCCCACCATGCCATACGTTGCCAAGGAAGTCGACGTGGTGGTCCCCTGTGATATCACAATCAGTAAAGATCCTGCAACTTTGGATCACACGATGGTGGACAACCATAGATCTTGAACATTCATGATCTTGTTCCTTCAACACAGTCTCCAGCCTTATTATTAACTGTCGAGTAGCTTTTTCATCAAGATTATAACATATCCGTTGATTTAAAACATGTGCACCTCAAGAACACTTTAGTAACCCACCTTTTAATATATTAAGGCTAGATTAATTTACCACATTATTTCCTTCATTCCTTCGGCTTCATCAGATGAGACACGTGGCACCCACCTGTGATATCATGATTAGTAAAAACCTTGCAACTTTTGATCACGTGATGGTGGGAAACCATTAAGATTTGATGACAATTGATCAATGGTCAACCAAACTTATCACCTTCAACCTCACCAAATAGGACATGTGGAACCCGCTTGTGATATTGCGATCAACCAAAGTGGTGTGGTGGGGTCATCGCGGGATGGCGGGGAGCGGCTGAGATCAAACGATAGTTGATCAACAGTTGTGTGAACTTCATCCTTCTGCAAAAAAAAAAATTATTAAAAGGACAAGGGGACATCACTAGGAAGATGGTCAACAACGACATAAGTTGTTTTTAAATGATGAAACACGGGACCAACCAAGACTTAGGAAAATAAAACCTTGCAGAGGAAATAAAATATTAAAACAAAGGGACTCAGCCTAGAGAGAACAATAGGACATAAGTCATTTTAAAACCCCTCAAAAAGTAACATTGAAATAGATCCCAACCAAGGCGTAAAATAAACACAAGGGTTTTATATGAAAATAAAGCTAAAACCACCAACCCAAGGAAAATTATGACACCATGAAAGACCAGTAACACTAGGCAGGGTAGGAATGGAACATAAGGAGCAAAAAGATAAAGTTCCATCAGAGGGGAGAGAGATACAGGGAGTGAGTGAGAGAGAGAGACCTGAGA